>JABCPU010000117.1:0-173271 GCA_016800925.1 Suillus spraguei
AGGTGGTCGAGCAGAAGGTAGTTGAGAAGAAGGTGGTCGAGCAGAAGGTAGTTGAGAAGAAGGTAGTCGAGCAGAAGGTAATCGAGAAGAAGGTGGTCGAGCAGAAGGTAGTTGAGAGAAAGGTGGTCGAGAAGAAGGTGGTCGAGCAGAAGGTAGTTGAGAAGAAGGTGGACGAGAAGAAGGTGGTTGAGAAGGAGGTGGACGAGAAGAAGATGAATGAGAGAGTTGAGATGAGCTAGGGACCAGAATTTTGGGAGCAGCGCTTGCTGCAGATGAGAAACGTTGTAATGATGTAGTGTTAATTGCCCGCAAGGCAATACGTTGCATCTTGCTAGCAGGGTCACAGATATCACACTTCACCACATTCGGCCTGTCATTGCATCGGTATGCAAAACCTTTGCCGTCCATACACTTGATAGAAGTGTACCTGCGACAGTCATTGTTAAACAGGACGTCATCCAGGCCTTTGATGCAGTGGTAGTCTTGGTCACTCTCGAATGAGGACAGACTCGTTTTCTGAGTGAGGTAGAATGTATGTGCCTCTCGTCCATCACGTCCGGAACGTCCAGACATCTGGTTCACTACCATAAGACCATACTCGACCTCACTTATCACCACAAATCGCACAGAGCTTCGGTCTACTCCTTGAGCGAAAGCAGTGGTACAAGCCATAACTTTAGTCTCTCCGCTGTCCCACCTTGTGAGGTTGTGCGTTTTTGTGTTTCCTCCCATGGTGGGAAGGTCACTGTGAAAGACGCGCACTGTATTGTGGTGCTGAAGTCATCCGCCTCTTTGTTCGAGTTGAAAAATACCAGCATGCGATCTGATCCGCTCATCTTCGACTGCAGCCGGCGTACGAGGACTGGAGGGATGCCTTAAAACGGTTTGGAAGGATGCGCAGACATGAAGTCCTATTCGGGGCGATCTGTGCAGGTGCGATAGATGAGGACCTCGTTGAGCTGAGTGAAAAGGCTTTCAAGTAGGCAGCAGTGTTGGATGGGGGGGACGTGCTGAAGAAGTTGATTTGCTTTGGCCACCTGGAAAATTGTGCAGCAGACGATGCCACGGTTCCTTGCGATCAGGATGACACAAGGAAGTCGTGGTGTTCATCAACAAACATTTTCGTAAAGGAAGATCCTTGAGGCGATGCATGAAGCTAAAACAAACGTGAGGTCAAGACAGCGGAATTCCAGTCATGGTACGTACACCTGGAACGCCTTGGAAGAGCACTCTCTACCTGCACAAAGAGGATCTGAACGTCAAGGGGAACGTTCTTATCTTTGGTAAAATGTGTGCCCTCAGCCCGAATTGCAGGCATTTTTCTACTTGTTCCTCTAGGAGAACGACAAAGGGGCAGACAACAATACAGCGCTGGCTGGGATCAATAAGAGGGGCGGTCATCCACAGTGCGCTCTTGCCCCCTCCTGTCTTGAGGGTGATGACGGTGTCCTTTTAGTACTCATGACGCTCATAATAGCCTTCACTGTTCCTGAGACCTTTCTTTTCGCAGAGGGTCCTTTAATAGCTGTCTAAATGCAGCTCGCACCTTCTGCGTCCATTCATCCTCCTCCTCTCAGAAAAGTAAGACAAAATCTCTATTTCTTCATCTTCGTCCATGATGATTAGATCCTCAGATTGAGAGGAGCAAGCTTCCTTACGGAATGAACAGGAGTCTTGGTCGTCATCGATCCACAGATCCTCAGCTTGTGAAGAGGAAGCTACGGCAAGTGACTTCTCATGATTTTCTGCTTTGAGCCGAATGCGTTTAGGTCCATCCCTGTCGTGTAACTGGTTTGATTGTTCTTGGATAAAAAGTCGTTTTTTAGGAACACGAGTTGTGGGATAAGCAACAGGACTAGAGGAGGGCAAAGCAAGGCGTAAAGAGGATGAGGGCGAGGACGTGGCAAGGCGTATAGAGGAAGATAAGGTTGGGGATGGGGATGAGGTTGGGGACTGAGCACCAAGCATTCCAGTAGCTCGATTGACAGGAGCAGCAAGAGGGGTAGTGAGATGAGAAGAGGAAGACGAGAGTTGGATGGGGAATCTGACGGGATGCTGAGCGTTGTTCGAGCCAGAGTCACCTATATACGTCATAACTTAGTTGAAGTTAGCTTGGATCAGTAAACAGTATTGGACACGTACCTTCAGACTGAACCGGGACATGTCGTCCAGTATCAATAACAGGTTCCATTGCAGGAGCAGAAATAGGGATCTGAGCCACTGTCCTTGTACTGGAGCTCTGCAGGGTACGGAGGACAGAGGGCAAGATGTCCTGGGTGATGGCGTTATTGAGTAATGGTACCAACTTTTCCTGCAGGTAAGTATCCAATATTCCACGGAGGGCAATTGAGCCGGCCTCAGAAATGGCTGAGACATCAACTAAAGAGGATATAGGGTTGTTTGAAGGTGATGTAGATCCCTTTATCGACCTTCGCGTTCGAATCGGAGAGATAACCTGGGCTGATGAAGATCAGCCACAAGATAAAGCAAGGAGACAAAGACTGACCAGTAGGAGCTTTATTGTCGGGCAGCTGAAAAGGGCCTTCAGCAAAAGTGACAGCTGAAACGTGAGGATGAACAGCTGGAACAAGGAGACCAGTTAATAAAGGTGCTGAAAAGGAGAGATGAAGAACGCACCAACACATAGTTGAGGAGTATTTCGAAGATCAGAACTGTTTGATTGAGGGGCCAGGGCTGGAACTTCAAGAATATCTTTGTCTGGGAATGTGGATGAGGCAAATAGATTGGGGAAATAGTGAAAGACTCACGATGCTCAATGTGACTCTTAAAGGTGGACCTCCTTTTGAATACGTTTGAGCAGGTAGGAACAGGACAGTGAATCATGCCATCAGAGGTACGGGATACATCATACTCGACACCAGAAATGAGGACCAGACCAGGGTGAGAATTGTGCTCCCAGAAACGTCGATCAGACATGATTGGACGATTTAGAGATTGAGAAACTAGTATTGCAAGGTAAGGTGCAAGGCGAAGCTCAGCAGGGAAAAGTTGAGGGACATTAAATAATAGGGAGATAAACAGAAGGGATGGGTGAAATATTACAGGCTTCCGCTGTTTGCTATTTTCTGGTGTTTCTTGGGCCCCATGCGGTGATAGTCACTGGTCTAAGGAGCCTGGCGTTATGAAAGTGGTATGGGTTTGGACGTTTCTCAAGCCCGTTTTGGATCATTCCACATGTTGAAGGGTCGTTCCCTGACCCAATTTTAGGATAGTCAACTAAAACTGAATGAGGCGAAAAGACTGGTAAATTAGCAAGTAGAAGGGCCTAGGCAAGGACCTCAGACCGGCTAGCTTGGAGGGCAATGAGACTCCTAATAGGGACAAAAAAATCAGGGATGTGGAGATTGAAGGCTTGCGTTGCTTACAGTAAGTTTCTCAGTTCAGTTGTTACTTGAGCCTCAGGCGGTCATAGTCAGGTCACTGATAGTCCCTGCCGTTATGAAAGGGTTTGGACGTTTCTCAAGCCCGTTTTGGATCATTGCACATGTGACTCTCGGCCCATTTTGGGACAGTCACATAGTCAATAATCTGCTTACAGTGTCACATTAGCCGCAGGGCCCCATCATCACTACCTCCAATATCACCACCGCCATCTCCTGCTGTCGGATCGTCTACTACTGTAGTAGAATCACTGTACACCCTCAAGGGGAGGTTCGGTCTTGAAGATCTACCGCGGGTGAAGGAGGAGGCGAGAAACCTTCTGAAACGATTGACAATTCCTTTTTGCTTTCAACAAATGCAAGATCAAAGAAGGCGCTGGAAATCCTTGCTACCGCTGTTGCATAATATGAATATGGAAGTCGTAAGTCACACAATATTTTTTCAAAAACATCTGATAACTGAAATTATGACCAGCGGAACTTTCCCAATGGGCGAATGGACCTGAAGCGTTGAAGGATGCCGAGACTATCTCTAACATGTTCAAGACCCTCAGGAAAAAAATTAAAGACATCGTCAGGGTCGCAGTTTTATACGGCGATAACTTAAATGAGGCTTTGGCCACTTAAGCCCAGGCTGAGATAGTGTGTATCATCAGGGAGCTTTTGGAGAGTGATGCTTTTCTGAACAGACCAATCAACGTAAGTCGCTTCCTCTTTGTTGAACGCTTATGGGCTTACGGATTAGGTGGGAGGACAAATTGTAGTCGTGCCATTCGGCCACAGTGCAATGTGATACTTTATCAAGCATATCCTCTTCCACAACCTTGATTTCAAGCAGTGCGTCAATGACACCAACCTAAACATCGGGCCATTACTTGCTTTCGTTGGGATGACGTTTGTTGGTCCCTCCAGGAGGTACATTTTTGAAGAGTTCATTTGATTTGTCGCAGCCAGGATAGCTGTTCACGAAGGGTTCTCTAAGATCTACAAGACATTGCCAAGTGAAGTACATGACGCCTTGATCTACCCCTGAAAGTCTGGTATTGCCGCTTGGAGGAACCGTCTCAGTGTATTACAATGGTATTACCACGCGTATCAAAGAGATAGGACATGATTTCAGTTGGACAAGGTTTACAGACTAAAGTAGTGACTGATACAGCGATCATCGCCAATATTATCAATGCCCCACTTCTCTCATCGGCGTTCTGAGAAATTTATTTCGAGCTGTGCCAAAACATAGTCGACTGTTTGAAGCTACTGATACCAGCTACCTTAGGGCATTCAATTAGGAAGTAGTCGGTATAGCATGCACAGCATCCACATACGGACTTAGAAGGTTCGAATGAAGTCTTCCACTGCCTTGCATGACCGGTATAACAAGCTGCAAAACTCCAATAAGAATACTGTGCACATGAGTCATGACTATAGAACTAGTGTAGGGTTAAGAATGCACCCATGCTGAAGAACTGCGGCCGATTACTTTCTTGCAAACCTAGTCCGAAATTGCAAAATCTGTGCAGTCGATATTCTTGCAGACGGCGAATTTCTCGATCAATGCACTAGAGAACATAGAGTTCATGCTGAGTGGGGATGTGGGACACATGAGAGCGATGGTGGGTGCAATGAATTCTGTAACAAGTTTCCTTTGACGACAGTCTGCGTGTACTGACGTCATCAAACATCCCATGCTGAAGAACTGCGGCCGCTTACTTTCTGGAGGTGAGCGCAGCATGTTAGCCAATTCCAAGAGAACGGTACCGACCATGGCTGCAACAGACACTCAAAGCCCAAGCCCTGCGATGAGCACCAATGCATATATAGAACCGCCGGACGCGATGGCAATGAACTTGCTGCCGATGGCGTGCCAGTCCATGAAAGTGCGGTAGGCGATGTTGGCTGTTGTAGAACACTTTTGGACTTCATTCCTGTATATGCCTTTTAAGGTGTCGCTGGTCCTGAGTCGTATGCTGCGAGAGACATTCAGTCAGTCACAGTGAGTCGGAGGAAGCGTGAGACACACCTTTGACATTTGCAGACTAGCGCCATGCAGTTGACCATGAGAAGGAAGCTGACGCGAACGTCCTTGCTCGCCGCCCCTCTGCATCTGACCGTGACGGATGTCAGTGATTCACCCTCCACATGTGGGGTCTGCACGTAATCGGCAATGTCTCTCAACCAGCTGAGCGGGCTGTGAACTTTAGACAGAAAATGTGCGGACGCCAGTTCAGAGATAATCGCAGCAGCATGGTCGCTGCACGAGATCCTGGGGTTACATGAAGCCCACATCCGCCAGCTGCCTCGTCCAAGCCGATCCCCTCCATCATCCAGCACCTCCTCTTGTCCCTCTCCTTCATCGTCCTCTTCCTCTTCCTCTTCAGGGCATAGAGGATCGCGTTCAGGTGCGGGGACACCACCAAAACGGACTCGTAAACGGCGGGCTCCTCGATTGCAATCGTCGCCAGGGTTGGCGTTATGAGGGTTAAAGCCAGGCTCGGGTGGCTCTTCAGGCTCCTCCTCGGGTGTTGCGCACGTGCCACTCTCGCCCCCAGCGTTTTCGGGCGGGAAGCAATAGACCATCACAATCAGAGCCCTCGAGTTCGCTTCGACTTCTACGGGGAATGGTTGCCGCGTACAATGAACGAACGTTAAACATGGGAGAAGGCCTTGGCGTAGGAAGCATGCTGGGTGAATCTAAGATGGGTATCGTCGCATCCAGCGATTGCTGCGACGATGCAGTCGGCAGCATTGGAGTGTCCAGATTGGCGCAAGGACTGCGTGCAGAACGCGGTACAAGCTGAGTTTCATGATGCCCTCCGTCAGATGGCGGTGGCGATATGCCTGAATGGGTCAATCACAGAACCTGAGGCGTGAGCGCAAAGCACAGGTTGCAAGATTTCATGTAAACATGATGGAAAAGCAAGGAGGTGCACTTGACTGGAGCGAGGAATACAACGCTGAGTTTGAGCTAGACAAAACCGCACTAATTTGTCTTTCCAGGATACGAGTTCGAAGCACCGAAAACCCCAACAAGACAGTCCCTACGCCACGAGTACCCATCACCATCCGCGATCACACAATCCAACCTTCGAAGTCGCACAAATTTCTAGGAATCATCATCGACGAAAATCTAAACTTCAAGGAGCAGGCGGCCCACGCACTGGCCAAAGGAACGAAGTACGCGCTAGCATGTAGCCGGATGATACGTCCGACGAAGGGAATACACGGGAAACTGATGAAAAAACTGTATGAGGGAGTAATCGTCCCGAAGATGTTGTACGCCGCAGATGTGTGGTGCGCAGGTCTAGTAGAAAAGGGGAGGGGGAAAAGGGGGAAAGGGCGAGGAGCAAGAGGCTTCGCCTCGCAGATGGCGCGAGTGCAGAGAATGGCAACCATATCAATTGCGGGAGGACTAAGATCAAGTCCCACAGACATGCTAGACGCGCACGCTAATGTACTACCTTTTCAGCAGACTCTTCGAAAAGCGTGCTACAGAGCCACGCTCAGAATGGCGACACTCCCACAGAAACATCCACTAGCCAAGGGAATCAAGAACGCATACGATTACGGCAAAGAGAGAGATTTTAAGGGGAAAAAACGCTATCCATCCCCACTGCATAAGCTGATGTACGAATTCAGGATCAACCCATCGACGGTGGAAAAGATAGACCCAGTCAGACACTACCCCAAGTGGTAGCCGGATGTAGACATCCACATAGCGGAGAAGGCCGAGACAGCAAAGATAGAAGACGGACTCGCCGATGAAAACCTAAGGGCGTACTCAGACGGGTCAATGGTGGATGGGGGAGTTGGAGGAGCAGCAGTGGTCATGAGAGGCAACGAAGTGATAGGAAGCAAGAGGTTTCACTTGGGGAGCGACCGCGAGCATACGGTCTATGAAGCAGAGTTGGTGGGGATGATATTAGCAGTACAACTGCTGAAGGAGACGGGAGGAAGAAGGGGCACCATATCCCTAGGTGTCGACAATCAGGCAGCGATAAGAGCAACCGAAGCTTTCCGCTCACAGCCAGGACACTACCTCATGGACCAATTCCACGATGATCTTAGAAGACTCATCCCTGAGCACGACGAAAGAAAACTCAAAGTCAGATGGACGCCAGGCCATGTAGGGATACCAGGGAATGAAGAGGCAGACACTCACGCGAAACGCGCCGCACGAGGCGAATCATCAGACACACGAGCCCAGCCAAAGTCGCTCCTAACCGAGGAAGGAGAACTCAGAATCCTACCAAGGAGCAAAGCGGCACTAAGACAACACTTCTACGCAAAGATCAAAAAAGAGGCCACCACCATCATGGAGAACTCACCGCGCTACACACTGCTCAAATCAGTCGACACGTCAGCACCATCAAAGAAGTTTGCAAAGAAGATAGAGAAGCTACCGAGACGTCACAGCTCACTGATGTTTCAACTCCGCACGGGACATATAGCGCTCAACAAACACCTCAAACGAATAGCGAAATCCCCAACGGCGCGTTGCCCAGCATGCGAAAACCATGACGAAACGGTACACCACTTCATCCTAGTCTGCCCAGCATACGTGAACCAGAGAGAACAAATGAGGAAAGAAGTCGGAGCAAGACAATGCAAAATCGAGTACCTGCTGAACGAAAGCAAGGGAATGAGAGCAACGTTGACGTACATCGCGCGCACGAGAAGATTGGAACAAACCTTCGGAGATGTAACCCCCCCAGCGGAAAAGGAGAAGGAATAGAGGAAACGCGACAACAAGTCGCACAAATCATATCAAGAGCCTGAAGAAGGCCCTAACGTCCGCGCGCAAGCCAGGACCACTGTATAGCATAGACAACCAAAAAACGGACCAAAGCATACACGAATAGATTAGATGTACAGTAGGTAGTGTCCATCATAGGGCATAGCCCCAACGGACAATAAACAAGGATCAAAAAAAAAAAAAAAAAAAGATTTCATGTACCCACCACCATCACCTAATACACATGGCGTTTCCTTATGCGCGCCCTCGTCCTGAATTCGAGCTTGCAAAGTCATGTACTGACGGAGGCGGTGCAGGTCAGCTGGGAGAGGTACCCTGTCTTCTAACAGACGCAGTAGATTGTTTGCCTCGGCAGGAATGAGGGTGATAGACAAGTTGGAATGAAAAGACGCTGCCATAATAATAAGTACCTACTCCGCAGTAGACTTGGACTTAGTGGAGTGTAAGTATCATAAAGTTAAGGGCGGCACTGGAAAATTTGGTGCGAGCCAAAAAAAAAAAGAAAAAGGTTAAATGGTAGTATTCCAACTCCACGGAGCCTGATGCTTATATAAGCTAGCCCACATTGGGATTGAAAATGCACCCACCCGCATTCCCAACCCTATAATAGGGTCAGTTACAAATCCACACCCATCTACCCAACATGGTAACATGCCGCCAGATCCTCAAGGCCGCTGTAGCCATGGGGCATTCAGCGACAAGGTATCATACGTGGCCTGTGGAACCAGACGGTCCTATCCGCAGAACCAGTCGCAACGCGAGTCCCATCCGAAGAGAATGAGTCTGATTTATAGAAAGATTGACTTAACCTGCCAAGTGATAGACGTTGACCAGGGAATGAAGCACGAATAAAAATGAAATAAAAAACTTACTAAGTTAGCGTGACACTGAAGACTTCACTCAGCAACTCCTCAGCAGCATCAGCATCCGTTTGAAACCCCAGCATGAGGTAGAGCAATGGCGACATGGAGATTCGGTCCGGATGATCAGCGGGACACGAGTCCTGGCAAGGGTGTGTTGACCTGGTTGACAAGATGACAATGAGGACACAATGGTTGAGTGGCACAGGGTGAATGTACTGTACCTTCACAGATAATACCCAATAGTTTGCAAGGTGGCGATCTTCCGGTTTGTATTCATCAGATGCGTTGATAAAGGCGAGAACTGAAGAAACAAAAAGACAAAATGTGTGAGGGTAGGTCATTGAGCCCGCACGGACACCTCCAGCCATAGCAGAGCCCTCACCCATCGCTCGGGGCGGGCAACCCGATGGTGATAACTAAGAAACAAAAAGAACAAGTTCGAAAATTCGGTTTCAATAATCACGTAATCAGATGCACGTGACAATCAGACGGATTTCCAAAATCAAACTTGCAACGCATGGCTGGGTTCATACCTAGTTTGAAATAAGCTCTCGTGTTTTACCACTGGAACCTCATTCAAATCGGTCGTCTTCCTGCGTCTGTTGCTTTTGACCTTGAATCGTATTCCTATCTGGATTGCTCGTTCGCTCGGCCACTGTTTGGGCCCAAGCTCAAAGTTTGCTGAAATTCGCATGGCCCCAGTGGTTCATTGCCGTGCGCATCACCGCCGATGCCGAGTGCGAGGCCACGTGTGGTCTCGATGTTGCGTTTGGGATGAACTGGATTGCTACGTGGCCACTGAAGATGAGGTTCCCGTCTCCAATCCTCCATGTCTGGCCTCCAAGGTGGTGACAGTATCTCATTGTCCTTGGTTTTCAGTCTGTGCTGATCTCCTTCGGTGTTTCTCCAAGGTCGCGTTTGCTGAAATTCCAATTCCCTTGGTCTCAGTGATTTATTGCCGTACGCTCACCACCGATGTCGAGTCCAAGTTCGAGGTCGCTTATAATCTGGACGTTGTGTTTGGGATGACCCGAATTGCTGCGTGGCTACCGAATATGAGATTCCTGTCTCCATTCCTCCACGTCTGACCTTCGAGGCGGTGACCGGCCCCAAATCCAAACTTACAATAGCTAATGACGCCATCGCTCTTGATGGCTACGAACGCTCGTGAGTCTATTGCCAGGATTTCAAACATCGCTCCCAATCGTTTAACAGGACACTTTCGTCAACGGCGTGTTCCCCGGACCCTTGATCATGGCACAGAAGGTGAGCTTCTGTCGACATCCCTGTCGCGCTATCGCTGATCTAATCATAATAGGGAGACAACTTTTCCATCGAGGTAGCCAACGAACTCGCGGACACCTCGACGTGCATGACCACCAGCGTTGTAAGCAACGTCGGATTGTCATTTACGTCAATTGACTTTTTAACATTGTTTGGCGCAGCACTCTCGTCCGTTCACGCGTCCCTTGACGCCAGGCTTAAATGCCTGGATTTTCCTGGTAAGATCATACGATCCAATGTCACAGCGCAGTCTCCTTACATATTCTCCATCCTAGACACCATGATCTTTGCACGCCCTGCATCTAGGTGACAAACAAACCGAAACAACTCCAAGTCCGCGTCAAAGTATGCCGCAATCAATCCGCGTTGGATTCAATGGAGTTGGCTACAACGGTAGACCCAAATCATGTATGTTTCCCTGCTGTCTTATTTGGCATATAGTATCTAACATGCATCGGTCATGTACTAGCGAGCTCATGAGTACAGTTTGCGATAGGTATTTCTTGGGGCGCCCCGCACCACGTCGCGCAGGGGATTCTGGCAGAGTGGCTGAACAACAATGGGTCGCCCAGCTCTCACTTTCACCTCCATCCGTAGTCACATCACATCATCGATCCCTTACCTACCAGCGCGGCACGATGTCTAGTCAAGCAGGAGGCAAAGAGACTCGCCAGAGAACTACCCTCCAGGAGCATGGGCAATCCAGCGGGGGCAGACCCCCAATTCATTCTGCCATACACCGAGGTGAGTGCGATTGGCACCGTGTCTGAGTCTGTGTGTGCTTATCTGTCATCAAGGCTGGCTTTTTCTTGGTTGGTAGACATCTGGCCTTTCTCGACTGCAGAATCCCGTATCAGACTTTAACCAGACGAAATTATGCACGTAAGGATTACTGAAAGCTTCTGCCAATATCGGAAGTGTGATCGGCCAGTTTCTGTTCGGTGAGCTGCATGATACATCCTGCTCTATCCCCCTTCGTGCTGAATTCGCAATGATTCAGGACGTTGTGCCGATGCTTTCGGGAGAAAGACAACCCGTCAGTTCTTTACATTGTTTTCGCTTGCATCCACATTCAACATGCGTCGACAGACGGAAAAGAGGTCGAAATCTCGTCCGTATCCGCGAGAGTTTCAATTTCAAAATCAACTTTGTTCCCTGCTATGGAGGCGCATATATAACAAGCCGGTTGGGCTAGCTAAAGTGGCAATGCCCGCTACCTGATTAGTCCCTGTGCGATTTTCTTGGATCTCTTCGCATCTGCCCCATCCCATCGCTTCCTCCTCGCGGTTCAGCATGCTGTATATAACGAGTAGCAAACCCTTTTTATCCGCTGACGAACTGCAAGCACTTGAGTGCGAACCAAAACCTGAAAATGGAATGGATCGATCAATGAACACAGCAAATGACTGATTCAAGCCAAAGAAAGCCCGCTGACAGGATCAGACGAAATAGCAGGAAGGCCAAGAAGATGATGCTATGACTACCACTGGATGGAGAATGACAATGATTGAAGCTGATCACTGTATGGCTCCTCACTTTGATCTTTCTAGCAATAATTCTTTGTCTTTTTTGTAATCCCATTACTTGTTTGGCTCTTCCAGAACTTGCACATGAGCATACATTGTAGTAGACATCAAACCTTGTTGCTATTGCTGTGAAAAATTGGACCATGGAATATATACACTTATAAATATTTAATTATTTAATAGTGGTATTCAAAGTTAAAAAAGTAAAGAGAAGTACAACATGTTTGGAAAGTTGGATGACACTATTGAAAGTCTGAATTATAGCTCTGCTCTGCTTACACTGATCACTGTCCATACTATGCTGATAAGATCAACCATGCCTCACATATTGCAATGAAAACAACAGCTACAAGCCCTCAAAAATACACATGATGACCTTATATTGGCTCACTATGTAGAGCTTGTGCAACATACACTTGATGAGCTACTTGAGGAATCAGACTCAGAAGATGATTACAGCACCTCTCATGACAGCGGTGGATCCCTTAGCATGTCAGTTTCTTCAGTATCTTCAGATGGATCTTTGCACTCCCTGATGTTGGGCATTACAGTTACTCACTTGCATCCTCCCAGCTCTCATTGGATGGGCCAGAGATGGCTAGTTGAGTGTTTATGGAGTTTATTGACGCTGTTCATGCTTTACATGATGAGGTAGAGGTCTGTTGATGTGTGCATTGCACATCACCAATGTGACCATGAACAACACTGCTTGTCGGAGTTAGCAGAAGGAATACAACTCATATATATATCTGATACCTATGGTTCATCTCTTCCCTCAGTCTGTTATACATGACTGAGGGTGAGTCGCTTCCTCTTGTCCTGCCATACCTAGATCACTTAGTGCTGCCGTGGTCCAGTTCAGAGGGTCCTGGGCAAGAACTGAAAACCAAACCATGCACCAGTTCTTCAAATCTTTGAACCTAGAACCAGACCATTGAGAAGAACCATTCTCAATGGTCCAGTTTGGTTTTTTTCTGATTCCAATGTGAACCAGACTGTAAATTTTCCAAGCGCAGTCTCAACCATGATCCTAGAGTGAGTGCACATATGAGATTTAGCTGTTCACCTGGGAAGACAACATCACATACCATGTGAGGGTGAAACATGACTTGGTTGGGTTGGGTCATCACAGAGAGACTCATTCTGGTGTTGTCAAGGTCAAAAGAAACAGTGAACATTTCAATAGACAACATAAACATCTATACTTCCCATATTACCTAGTTAGTAAAGAGGACAGGCAGGGCTTATACGTCCTCTTTAGTGAGCTAAAATGTCATTTATACAGAGCACCGCCAGTGCACACTAGACAAAACCGTGACTTTACTGTTCTCACACACTATGTTTGTTTAATATTTGTTCTATGCCACTTTGTTTTCTAGTGTATATTGCCCATTGCACACCCCTCAGCCCACAACAACACTATGCCTACCCTCTGGCCTGCACTATAAAGGGTCTGAGTGACCCGATTTCTATGTTGTGGGAAACTTATCTCTGAGACCCACCCTCCCACCATCTAATTATAGTTCTTGCTCTCGTATTCCTTCCTGGACCTCCAGCACCTCCCTGCGCACCTCCATTAACCCTCCCAATAGGCATCTAGCATTACTTAATCTGCCTTCCAACCATAGTTTGTACTCTCGCATCCCTTTGCGGGCCTCCAGAACCTCCCTGTGTGCCTACATGAACCCTCCCAATCCTCTAAAAGTGTTATACTATGTTGTCTGGCATCTGAACCCTTAGGCTCTTGTCTATGCTGTCCATCATTTGGTTTTCACAAGGTATGTCACAGTGTGCTTGTGCAGCCATGACACTTACAAGCAAAACAACTTTAGTTCAAAAATGTTCAGACAAATTTTTTTCAACTCTGCGAAGTTCGAACAAGCAGTAAGCTCTGCACCAAACTAGTGATTAGGGTTTGGAGTACAAGGCATTACACTCCGAACCCTAAAGTATGATTACAGATGTGGAAACCCACTGTCCCATAGCTTTTACACCAACCACCGCTTTGAACACTCCTTAGACTCGGTTTGTTTCCTGTCCATCACTGTCCTCCTCAGTCTTCACATTTTTATCCTCCCAACATTCCTATCACACCTGGAGCATATGTCACATGCCATCCCTTCAATAAACATGCACAATCACTGTTAAGACTGTACTCAAGGGTAGAGAGATCCGAAGGGCTTTGGCCTCAGTTCGTGCACTGTGCCCCTTTCTCGAGTAATGCCCCTTATTTCAGGGAGGAGTTATTCGTCCGAAGACCTGGAAGGAGTTGCGTGATGGATCCGGGTGTCCGAAGGTGTCGGATATGATACGTCCGAAGGTTATTCGGAACGTAAGGAGAGGACAGAGATTAAGGCTAGTTTTGGAACGAGTTCCTAACTAGAAACTAACGGAGATAGACTATCCGAAGATAGAGTCGGAGATATAGACTATAGGAATCAATCCTAAGTCTCAGAAGGTGACTTAAAGTGGAAAGTGGCTTAAGTCCGGAGGAGGCAGAATGAGTAGAATCTAAGATGATATTCGAACTAAGGTTCTACGGAGATCTACAAGTGGTTTATATACTGTAAGTATCTAAGACGGATAATTAGCAAGTCCAGGACTGAGGGCTATGTACGAAGTGTAACAGGAGTCTATTAGTTAATGCACAGCGGATCAGTAAGCATGAATCGGAAATGAACACAGGAAACGGATCAGTAACACAGGACGGAAATATAAACAGCCGGAATACCAGAAACAGGAGGGATGACAAAAGGAGATAGACGCAGATATACACAAGGGAGTTAAGGTGCGAGAAGTGAGCACATTCGGATGGGTGGTCCGGACAGGATCTGTGGACCGGACGGATATGGAATCGATCGGATCTGATCGGATATGGTCGGATCTGAGATTAGAAGTATGGTATATGACAATCACCATGTGTATCAGCACTTGTGTGGGTTAGTGAACTGGAGGGAAAATTCTCTTCCAGCTACCACCACCACCTCGAACCACATCTCATGGTTGGTCCCTCACAGAATTCATTGGGTAGCATCTCCTGCAGGTGCTTAGTGTAAATAGGCAGTAGTAAAGTCAAGACTCTGCGAGCCAGCAGCATCCAACAGCATGAAGACCAAGCAAAGTTTTTTTGTGCTGAACTACTCAAAAGTTCAGTGCAATATTTCCTCCATTTAACTCAGCTGATCATTGTGTAGAGTTGCCTCTGCACAAGTGAGAACGACTCTTAGTTTCTGAGTCTCTTGCTATATCCAAAGCACCATCACACACCACTACAGACACTCATGTGGACAACAACTTCATGGATATTGATGCAATGCTCCCTCTGCCTGGTGAAGAAGGCTTTGGTGTCAGCCATTGGAGTGAGGAACATGCCCTCTATTCGGAGCTTGAGCAGATCACCCATGCGCAAATCAAGTATGTTATTCTGTGCTCGTGTATTTCTCATATTTACCCTTGACCTGGAGCAATCAATATGATGCACTTACCGATGCACTACTCACTTACCAGCATGATGGCATTGAAGTCCCTGAGGTTGATAACTCTGATGACATGTTTGAAAATCAAAGTAGTGGACATATTCAGTGAGTAGCAATACCATTTTCTATGTGGTATTTTACTAATGGGTAACTGTGCTCTAGGTCAATCCATCCACAGATTCAAGCATGAGTCTATGTTCACTAATGTAACCTTACTATGCTATGGATGCATTGGTTCATCGCCAGTAAAGCCTAGTGTAACTATCACAGTTTGGACCCTTGCTGTCTACTGACTGACACATCATGTGTGCCCTTGCCTCAGCATCCACATGGAAGCCAAAAAATTGTGCCACCTGCATGATGTAAGTGCTGTCACTTTCAGCATGGTCTCACATAATTGACATATAATTCAGGTACACTATAGTCGCTATCTTGCTGAGCAACTCCATACTGCCTTCAATGTTTACCTTGAGCTTCAATGACAGATTTCTTGTCATCTTGACAAACACCTTGGCTGTGATACTCCCAACTGGCAGATGTTGAATTCATGCCCAGTGTGCCAGTACACACTTAAACAAGAACCATCCTTACTATATTCCTTCATCTGTGCCTTTGATGCCAACAATTCAGCAAAATCATGGATCCAGCAGTTTGTCATGGAGCGACATGGTTCAAAGTGGTGAACTGTTAGTGTCATTTCTCATTTCTAGAATGATTACAATGGGATGCTAACTCGCAGTATAGTATGAAATACCCAGTTGCTAGCCTCAACAAATTGATGGAAGTATTCAGGAAGAACATCCTTTATGGCTATGACATCAAATGTGCGCTTGAGAAGATCCTACTCCACAGCTCGCTAGCGAATTGCATCAAAGAACTCAACCTTCAGGGGGTGGTTCCTGCCTTTCATGGTCATGCTCACAATCAGCTTTGCCAGGTCCAGCATCATTCCAAGTACAAGGTTGGCACTGGTAAGGAAAATTTTGAGACTTGCAAACATGTCTTTTCAGAGTCTAATGCTCTGGCCTCTGAAACTCGGAGAGTTTCATCGCCACAAAGCTCTCGACAAGCACTTTCACTTTGCTGACATGGACAAATATGCTAATCTGTGTATGTCCTAAGTTCAATTAAGTTACAATGCTGACATGACAATTTAGCTAATTGTCTCTACAACAACTATGTTCAAGCACTTGAGGCTATTGCTGCCACTTCTACATTCCTTGCTGAATCTCCAAGGGGACCCATGAAAAGAAGACATCATTGGAGAAAATGTCCTACAAGCAAGATGCCACGTCTGTTCAAGTTGACTACATGAAGGTGTTAGTTGAGTATGAGGACAAATTGTACATTCTTCCCAGCAGTTTTAAAATTGACATTAAATGTCATTATGGCAGGCTTGCTTATGATGCGGCTGGTGCAGAATTCTGCAGGCTTGATCTTAGGGAAAATTGCTCCTCAAAGGAGATTGGCAATGTTAGATGCTGCCACACCCACGCTGCTGCTAAGTGTGACGAAAAGCAGAAAGTAGTTGAATACTTCGAATGCCAGATGGAGATTGATGAACATTGGGGTCCTGATCACCCAGAGCGCATCCAGGCACAGTCGCATATTACACACCGCCTCTTTTTCAAGGCTCTCGATGATGTTGAGAGGCTGGTGGTCATGCAACTATTAGAACCAATGAATTTGCAGATGAATGGTCTTGATAAGTTCTTGTTTACATCATAGCATGATACTAACCCAAAGGTTTTGTACTTAGGTTACAAGCTTTGCACTCAAATTTCCAAGGCCTTCAAAAGCCATGCAACTGCTATTCGAAATGCCCTTCAATGTTACAACAAATATGCTGCTGAAATGCTGCCACCATGCCCTCTGCTTGAATGGAATCAAATTGTCAAGTATTTATTTTTAGCGGAGTTTGACTTGCTATGTGATAGTGACAGGCAGATTCAGACTAAATGGTGGGCAAACCCGCTTTATCGACAAGCATCAGTACAATAATTGTTGACAAATATGCTATCATTACAACGTGAATACCTTGATTAACCTAACTAACTAACTAACTAACCTAACCCTCATCACAATGTGAATACCTTGATTGCTACCATTGGCAAAAAATACAAAGATGAAGCATATACTATAACTCAATTTCAGCCTGGAGGTTGGGTATAATCTCGGCATCACAAGCAGCTCGCATGCATCATAGTGGTGTCACATCACATTATCTAGTAGCGAGGTACAATGAACTATGATGTGCTGACAGTATGCTACACACTGCCACCATCACCATCACCTGCTGAAACTTCCTTTGTTCGTGCTTGCTTCTCCTGGATTCTCGCTAGCGCGCTATTCTTCACTGGCGGTCGTTGAGCGGTCGAGTATGACGGGAAAATTTGTCTAGAAAAATGTGAGAATCAGTAGAATAAAATGAGACATCAATCACCTGTTCCACCATACAGTAAGGTCATTCACTTCTTGTTTCTCATCTGGGTCTTCAAAAATATCTAAAACAGAATTGTAGAACCTTTCCGAGTCGGTGACTGTGTCTGTGCATGAAAACACAGGAGATGAGGTGAGGGAAAATCTGATCTGGAATGAATATTCAACATTGAGTATAAATCTATAGATCCGAAGTGCAGACAAACCTGCATTGCAATATATGCGATGGAGGGTAGAGTGACTCGAGTCATTCCATGGATTTGAGGGTTACCTGAGCGGGTTGCCTTTGGCTCTCTGTCCACAGAACTGGGGGATGTGAAGACGTGTCTATATGCTTAAGAGTCTAGTTAAAAGCAAAGAAATTTGGAAGCAACGCGAAACATATATCTTACACAAACAAGCAAGGCGCTTCGAAAGAGGCCATTCCATGGATCCTCGAGATCGTAATGGTAGTCTGTGTACAAGAACAGCAGCCATTGGTCTCCAGTCACAATGATCTTGCTGCTCTTAAGTTTAGCTTTTGTCCTACAGTCCATTAGTAAAGATGTCAAGGAAATGATGCCACACACTCGGAGTTGGACCAGTCAAGGCCAGCAGGACAAAGTAGTGCGCCTGTCTGTTCATGGTGAAAACCGTGGTTGACTTTGATCTTGCGAGCAAGAGGAGGAACAAGATTTTGTCCCTTTGGGGTAATCCAATCGAGGACACTGCCTTTGAGACTTTTGTATCATCACCTCTTGCTCCAGATGCGCCTTTGGTGAGCTGATGCGATATGTGAGATAAACAGATAACTTTGCAGACACAGAAAAATGGGATACTTGCCAGCTCCGCAACGGCATCAACCTCATCATCTCCACCTTGCATCAAACACTCTTCCAAGCCTGCCACAGATTTGAGAAGTTCTTGGAAAATGTGATGCTCGCGTCATTCCCTTAGAATATAGACACAATTAGATGGGTTGTGAATAACTCTGCAGGAAAGTAAGATACTCACTCAGCTGTAAAATTTTCTTCTGGAGTGTTGGCTAATTCTCCCATCTGTAGAATCCCATTTGTCAGAAGGGCTTGGAAGTTGCAAAGAGCATGGACCATTTGCCCAAAATGACGACCATAATGAACCAACAGATCCATTGCACTACTATTGTAATGGGCGTCAGTAGGTGGATTACTTCCCGAATATATATCAACTCACGGCCGTTTCCTGGGCCCCAGTTGTAGGGTGTCAACTGGTTTACGACCTTGGCTGCAAGATTGCAGGTCCTCGGACTCAGGCATGGCAGGCAGAATAACTGCAAGGTTAGTTGGGATGAGAAAATTGTCTGCCGCATCACCGCGACTCTAAATCCTTGGCCCACGATATTTGCTGCAGTTTGTGAGCGACTGCAAATTAGTTTTAGGAGCTACTGTCAATTACAGAAGTACAGCCTCTAACTGGAGCGCCTCAAGTAAGGGTATTCGTCAAATGTTACACAATTCAGTGACCAGTGGGAAATATTATCTGGCGGGTGTGTTCGCCACTAGGCTCAATCCGGTGTAGTGAACAAAGTCACACTGACCATGAAAGTGCTGTTTTACACAAGTTTCTCATTACTGCCTACAGCAGCTACTGAGAAAACCCCTATAGTGAGCATTACCCTTTTCGCTTCGCCAGTACCAGTTTCACTCCGTGAATCCTTGCCCCTTACCAAATCTTGCTACCGATGTCCTCCTGTCCATTCCATTTCCATCTAAGATCCATTGGTGTGTAGCATATTCATTTCTGCCGTGTTACAGTCGTATGTGCCCCTATTCATTTCTCTTTGTTTCCTTTACTTATATATCGTGTCACATGACTCTCATTCATATGCTCAATGCATCTGTACTATAGTTGCCTTCCTTGTTTGGATACACGTTTACATTCTCACGTCTCTCTTGGTCTGTGCGCACATATTGGTCTATTTAAGCACGTTGTACTACGCTTGTAATACTTCACTTTAATCTTACTGGGTTTTACCTGGAACATCCTTCGCTTAGGTCTCCAACCTAAGTCGTCTTGAATCGTCTCTAAGTCTAAGCACTCCTTAGTCTTAGTCTCTATTCTTGTAGAACCTCTTAGACTAGTCTTTGAGGTGAACCCTTGATCGTACTCAGAACACATTCCTTGTACTTTCACCTTGTCCTCTTCTGGACATTGTAGAACTTCCCAGCAGACCGTCAGTGTCTTTTCACTGTCGCTGGTGATGCCACCCCAGTCGTAACAAAAGATTAAAGTCCACTTGATCGTCGACTACCCAGTCTTCGACCCTGAACCCTGATAAGCCCTAACGGACAGCAAGACAGCGCGTGTAGGCACCGAGAAAGTATAACTCACCAGACAAATCGCCGCTATGATGACCACCAAATAATTTGAATACAAAATCGGTCTCCCAACTGGTTTTGATGGAGATCGTGACAACTCTTGCGAATTTATCCAATCATGCAATCTATGCTTCGACATCAACAAAAAGCTTTACACCACCGACAAGCAGAAGATCATTTTCATAACATCCTTCATGACTGAGAAAAAGCCAAATCATGGAAAGAGCAATTCCTCGACCATGCTCAGTCAACCGACACCTCTGGACAAAAAGTTGGTTATGGAACATTGCAGGATTTTATGAAAAGCTTCAAAGAAGCCTTCGAACCAGTGGATACCAAGGGAACCACACTCACGAAACTCAGGGACCTCAAACAAGGAAGCGAAGATCTCCATACCTACATTGCTGACTTTGAGGCACTTGCAGCCAAGGCCCGTATCACCGACGATGCAATGAAGATCCAATTCTTCCAAGATGGCCTGAATTTGGGTATCCTTACCAAGCTTTTCGCACCAGGAGATGTCTCAGAAGTATTCTGCGAGGTTGTATTGCAATGCATTTCCATTGATAACTCCCACCATCGTCTTCAAGCAATACGAACACGTCATGCTCCACAACAGAAGAAGAAGAACTATGGAAATGCACAATACATACCTAACCGTGACCCCAATGCAATGGTCGTAGATTGAATCTCCGATATGGAAAGATCTGAATGCATGAAGAAGGGACAATGCTTCGGATGCAAGAAAACAGGACACCGTATTCATAACTGTCCTGAGAAGAAGAAGAAAACCCCGCTCCGACAAGCCGAAGTCAAAGAAGAAGAAGAAGGCGAAGAAACTGTGAGGCAGATTGTTGAGGATTTTTGAATTGGAGAAACAAAGATTCGACATATGTTTCTCCCAATGTATTACTAAGACTTGTATGCACTGTAGGTGAAAGAAAAGAACTTTGTGTCCCTATCACCCTTCACTCGCGTACTTGCTTGAAATCCATCGACACCACCACTGTTATTGATTCGGGTGCAGCAGGAACATTTATTTCCGAGGAGTTTGTGAAACTCCATCAAATCACAAGACGAAAACTCAAGACACCGTTTCGAGTTACTACGGCAGATGGAACCCTTATAAAAGGAGGACCAATCACACACTACTGTCTCCTAGTGGTCAAAATTGATGAACGAACCATGTATGGAAAATTCAATGTCACTAAACTAGGAAGAAGAGATCAAATCCTTCTGGGGATTCCATGGTTACGCACAATGAACCCAATTATAGATTGGGCCGCTGAAACATTAGTCCTCCCTCGAACAACAAAATCGGACGAAATTGAAATTGATGTCGATACCGATCGGAAGAAGAATGGGTTGCCCTCAACCTTCCATTGCCATCCTAGGAAATGGCAACACTCGCAGCTTCCGAGATCTCTCACGATCCCTCCATTCCTAAAGATCCTGAACCAGAAGTACGAATGCCAAGTACTATAGACCCTACTCCCCGTGTACAACTGCCATGAGCAGTATCACCGATTCCCCGCGCAGAAAAATGCAAGAATGAATCTGAGCCTGAATATCGGACCGGACTAGAACCTATTGAGCAACGGCCAATAGAAGAACAGAAGTATGGGAAAAGAAAAGCAGAAGAAGAAATCCCTGGACGAGATACAAACGTACCAAAATTATCCAAGTTCTATGTCCCTCCGAAAACTCTTCAACATACTCCTTCAACTTCAATTGAAGAAATCCCAGATGAAGAAAAACCTGTGCCCTCGTTGATTCCAACAGAGGATGATGATCAATTCAACACTATGCAAGATGTCTGGCATGCACCAGAAGTCCGTGAAATTTCCTCTTACGAGCTTGGAGATGGAGAATTCCTTGTGGAATATGATACCGATGGAGTTAGTATGAGAATCATTGAAGAAGTATCCATGGATACACCCCTTACATGTGATGGAACTTCGCGACTTGAACAACTCCCCAACTACTCCACAATCTCCCTTCCTCCCCCAAAATACAGTAATAAAGCTCAGGAATTCGCGACAGACGAAAAGGAGAAGAAAAAGAAATCTTTCAAAGAATTGGTCCCGGACTATTTGCATGACTTTGCAGATGTCTTTGCCAAAGACAGATTAAACAAACTACCTCCCAAACGCCCTGGTATTGATCATCGGATCGATACTAAACCCAGTTTTATTCCCTGCACATCTAAGGTTTACCCGCTATCGGAAAAGAACGCGCTGCTGTTAAAACGTTTATCGATGAAAACCTTGCGAAAGGTTTCATCTCAGAATCGAAGTCACCCCAAGCCAGTGGCTTCTTCTTTGTGGGAAAGAAGAGTGGAGAATTGCATCCTTGTCAAGATTATCGCTATATCAATGATTGGACAGTCAAGAACACTTATCCGCTCCCACTCCCTATTTCCCTTGTTGCACGCCTACACAACGCACAGTTCTTTACGAAAATGGATATTTGGTCCGGTTATAACAACATTCGCATCCATCCCAATGATTGCTGGAAAGCAGCATTCACTACGGAATTCAACCTTTTCGAACCAAACATCATGTTCTTTGGCCTCTGCAATTCCCCAGCAACCTTCCAAGCATACATGAATCGTACCTTCCAACAGGAAATCAATGAAGGATGGATGGTTATCTACATGAATGATATCCTGATTTTCTCTACAACCATGGCAGAACACTGCGAACGAACCAGACGGGTTTTGATGAAAATACGAAAGGAACATCTGTTCCTGAAACCAGAGAAATGCACCTTCGATGCAAAAGAAGTGGAATACCTCGGAATGATAATTTGGCCCGGACAAGTTGCTATGGATACCACCAAGACCAAGGGAATCGCCGAATGGCCAATTCCGAAATCTGTAAAAGATGTTCGGTCATTCCTCGGTTTTTGCAACTTCTACCGCACGTTTATTTCCCACTACTCTGACATCGCCCGACCCCTTATCGAATTAACAAAGAAGGATAAGGCCTTTGATTGGTCAACCGAATGTATGGACACCTTCAAAGAACTGAAACGATGCTTCACATCCCAACCGGTACTTCATAACCCTGATCCTTCTCGACAATTCGCTATTGCTACCAATGCTTCGCTCATAGCAACCGGCGGAGTTCTCTTACAGACTGATGAGAATGGTGTTTATCACCCATGTGCCTACCTCTCACAGTCTCTGAACCCAGCAGAACGCAATTACCAGATCTTTGATAGGGAACTCCTTGCCGTAATCCGGGCATTGAATGAATGGTGTCATTATCTTGAAGGAAACCCACACCCCATCCTGGTATTCACTGACCACAAGAACCTTCTGTACTTTAGAAGCACACAGAAGCTTACCCGTCGCCAAGCACGTTGGCAATTTATTTTGTCTATTTATGACATCTGTTAAGACTGCACTCAAGGGTAGAGAGATCCGAAGGGCTTTGGCCTCAGTTCATACACTGTGCCCCTTTCTCGAGTAATGCCCCTTATTTCAGGGAGGAGTTATTCGTCCGAAGACCCGGAAGGGGTTGCATGACGGATCCGGGTGTCCGAAGGTGTCGGATATAATACGTCCGAAGGTAATTCGGAACGTAAGGAGAGGACAGAGATTAAGGCTAGTTTCGGAACGAGTTCCTAAACTAGAAACCAACGGAGATGGACTATCCGAAGATAGAGTCGGAGGTATAGACTATAGGAGTCAATCCTAAGTCTCGGAAGGTGACTTAAAGCGGAGAGTGTCTTAAGTCCGGAGGAGGCAGAATGAGTAGAATCTAAGATGATATTCGAACTAAGGTTCTACGGAGATCTACAAGTGGTTTATATACAGTAAGTATCTAAGACGGATAATTAGCAAGTCCGGGACCGAGGGCTATGTACGAAGTGTAACGGAAGTCTATTAGTTATTGCACAGCGGATCAGTAAGCATGAATCGGAAATGAACACAGGAAACGGATCAGTAACACAGGACGGAAATATAAACAGCCGGAGTACCGGTAGTAGGAGAAATGACGAAAGGAGATAGACGCAGATGTTCACCAGGGAGTTAAGGTGCGAGAAGTGAGTACATTCGGAAGGGTGGTCCGGACAGGATCTGTGGACTGGACGGATATGGAAACGATCGGATCTGGACGGATATGATCGGATCTGAGATTAGAAGTATGGTATATGACAACATCGAACTGCATCACATTGCAGGTACCAAATTGGCAGTACCTGATGCACTATCTCGCCGGCCCGACTACGACTCCGGCAAAGATGATAATGAGGACCAGACTCTCCTCCCTGATGCTCTATTCATTTGTCTTATTGACACTGACCTGAAGGATGTTTTGTCATCCTCTGACCCCGTCGACGACCCTGTCTTTAAGACAGCATCCGATGCCCTTGATGGCGTGTGCCTTCCACCCATGACGTCGGCCCTCTCTGACTGGAAGATTGAGGAGAACATCCTCTATTTTAAATTGTGCCTACATTCCACCGGCACATCGTCCCAATATTTTGAAAAGGTATCATGATCATGCTACTGTGGGACATCCCGGTAGATTCAAAACTGAAGAACTCGTGAAACGAGAAGCCTGGTGGCCCGCTATGGGCTCTTATATTCAGAAATACGTAGAGGGTTGCGCCCTTTGTCAGCAAATGAAAAACATCCTGTTCAACCTCCGCTTACTCCGATCCCCTCATCTGCAACTCAACTTTTTTCTCAGGTTTCCGTCGATCTTATCACTGACCTTCCCATCTCTGGGGGCTTTGACAGTATCATGGTCATGGTAGACCATGGCCTTATGAAGGGGGTAATTATTATCCCTTGTTTGAAAACCATCACCTCAGAAGGTGTTGCCAAGTTATTCCTGAAAAATGTCTATCGCCGATTTGGACTCCACGACAAAGTCATCTCAGATCGTGGTCCACAGTTCCTCTCTCGTTTCTCAAAAGAACTTGCCCAACTTCTTGACTACGTCATCGCCCCATCCACAGCATATCATCCTCAGACCAATGGTCAAACAGAGCGACTCAATCAAGAGCTAGAAACATACCTGCGCATCTATTGTTGCAATAACCCTTAAGATTGGATAGAACACCTACCAATCGCCGAATTTGTCCACAACCACCGAAAACACGATGCAAGGAATGCATCACCCTTTTACCTAATGATGGGATACGAACCACGCGCCATCCCTCATCTGATCCCCAACTCATCTGTCCCCGCAGCAGAAGATCGAGTACAATCTCTGCAAAAGATAAGAGAAGAAGCAATCGCCTGTCACAATATTGCGATGCAAACAATGGCCGAACGATCCCGAGGAAAGAAGTACACTCCATGGAAGATCGGAGACAAGGTCTGGCTGTCAGCAGCTAATCTTAGACTAAAACTCCCCTCACGGAAGCTCGCACCAAAACGATATGGACCGTTCCCTATTATTGCAGTTCTGTCGCCAATCACATTTACACTCAAACTTCCTCAGCAATGGAAGATCCACCCCACGTTCCATGCTTCGGTCTTATTGTCCTATAGCGAAACAGACGTACACGGCCCGAACTTCCCCGAACCACCACCTGACATCATCGAAGAAGAAGAAGAATATGAAGTAGAAGAAATTCTTTCTCACAAAGGAACCAGCATTCGTTGTTACGAACTGGGGTGGCATCACCAGCGACAGTGAAAAGACACAGACGGTCTGCTGGGAAGTTCTTACAATGTCCAGAAGAGGACAAGGTGAAAGTACAAGGAACGCGTTCCGAGTACGATCAAGGGTCTGGCCTCAAGGACAAGTCCAAGAGGTTCTGCGAGAATAGAGACTAAGGCTAAGGAGTGCTTAGACTTAGAGACAATTCAAGACGACTTAGGTTGGAGACCTAAGCGAAGGAGATTCCAGGTAAAACCCAGTAAGATTAAAGTAAAGAATCTACTACAAGTACACTGTGCTTAAATAGACCAATATGTGCGCACAGACCAAGTAACCGTGAGATCGTAACTGCGTATCCTAATCAGGAAAGCATGTGTTGCACAGATGCGTTGAGCATATGAGTCAGAGTCATGTGACACATCATACAAGAAAGGAAACAAAGGGGAAAATGAATAGGGGTACGTACAACTGTAACATTACCCCCATATTACGGTGAAAGTCACTGACTTTCAAACATCTCTATTGTCATCATAGACGGGGTCATAGTCATCATAGTTGGCGACATCTTCATCAGCGGCAGATCCTCCTAGCATATAAGCCGCTTCCTCCTCTGCTACAGTTCTTGCCCGTCGACCTTCTTTTCGTTGTCGACGGTTAATAAGATACTGTTCCCACCTACGCAGTGCATCATAGAATCCATCATCCTTCCAGGTGAGCATAAATGGAGGTTCCCCACGACGCTGAGGGCAATAAATGGATAGATGGGTAGGAGCGTGTCGCAGGCAAATTTGGCACTGGTAGTCAGGACAATTATTTTGCCTATGTCCGGTGATGCCGCAGATTCGGCATTTCATGTTTTTTGTCGGTGTTAGAGATGGACATACATAATGGTGATGGTGAGATAATGGGTGGAGGACTAGTGGATCTGGCACGCTTCTTCCCTTTCTTTTGTGTCATGCGTTTTAAGGCAAGGTTATTATCGCGTCGAAGCTGTGCTTGTTGTTTACTAGTCAGCATGTACGCGGAGGTGGGGAGGTCGGGAGTAGTCCCTCGTTCAGCAACCGCAAGAAGTTCAGTAGAGGAGGAAGGGGAGGTGATGCCGAAGTCTTTTACTAAGACTGGCGAGATGGGATCCATTGGACCAAATGATGGCGGGATAGACATGGGAGGATGAATGTGAAGGTCGCGAAGACGAGGACCTAGCGCTATTAATTCGGCTACGGGAATTCCTAACCTTTTTGCAGCTTCACACTGTTCCTCTGTACAGGGCTCGTATAACCATGCAGGATGGTCATGAGAGATTACGATGGAAGACGATGAAGTCGATTGTTCGATGGGAGATGGGGTTCGGGGAGCAGCGAGGTCGGCTTGTGTTTGTTGCAAATCAGTGATGGCTTCTTCTACTAAGTTTCTGGCTGTTCTGGTTTCAGCGACTGATTGCTGGATGGTTTCGACGACTGCATTAGTGAGCTGCCTGATTTCCTGGACAGCAGTGCATAAGCCAACAAGGGCATCAACACTAGAATACATGCGCGAAGCAGGGGGTGCTGGAATAGAAAGTGGCGCATCTTCCTGCGGAGAGGGAGGTCGAGCAACACCTGCTCGACGTTCGGCCACGATGTGAATAGCTTCTTCAACATCGTTTTTAAAAGAACGGGAAGCAGCAACATAGCATAAGAACGAATGCGTTTCTGAAGATGTAGGAAGCGTTGACGATAGGTAATGTCTGTGGTTTCATTAGCAGTGATTTCGATGAGGGCAGTGGTATGGATGATGTTGACGAGGAGGAGAGCCGCAAAGGCGCCCTTTTCTGTGAGGATTCTTTCAATTTCAAGGGCGTGTCCTTCACACAGAAGGGCGGATTCGACGTAGGAGTTGTTGTCGATTTTGGTGGTGAGGGATCCATAGTGTTCAGCATCGGAGTCGGAGTCATTGTTGGCAATGGTAACGGGGGTGATGTAGGCAGTGGGAAAAGACATTTCAATGGTGATAGTTGATCAAATGCTAATGCGAGTTGATTGACTGAAGGATAATCAGAGGGCGTGTTGCTTCTTATAAGCATTCAAGATTCGAGCGGAGTTCTTCAGGTTCTTCTCTGGGAGCCATTCGTTATCTCCCGATGAATATCCTTTCCAAGAAACGAGATAGCGTCGGCGAGTGCCGGTTCCTTTGTGAGAAAGAATTGCTTCTATTTCATATTCTTCCTCTTCTTTGATGATGTCAGGTGGTGGTTCAGGGAAGTTCGGACCGTGTATGTCTGTTTCGCTATAGGACAATAAGACAGAAGCGTGGAACGTGGGATGAATCTTCCACTGTGGAGGGAGTTTGAGTGTGAACGTGATGGGGGATAAGACGTCGATAATCGGGAAAGGTCCATATTGCTTTGGTGCAAGTTTCCTTGATGGGAGTTTGAGTCTAAGATTTGTGGCAGATAGCCAGACCTTATCCCCGATCTTCCATGGGATGTACTTATCTCCTCGGGATCATTTGGCCATTGTTTGCATTGTGATATTATGGCAGGCGATTGCTTCTTCTCTTATCTTCTGGAGGGATCGTACTCGATCTTCTGCTGCAGGGACAGATGAATCAGGGATAAGATGAGGGATAGCGCGTGGTTCATATCCCATCATCAGATAGAAGGGTGATGCATTCCTTGCATCATGTTTTCAGTGGTTATGGACAAATTCAGCTATTGGTAGATGTTCTACCCAATCTTCTGGATTGTTGCGGCAGTAGATACGCAGGTATGTTTCAAGTTCTTGATTTAGTCTTTCGGTTTGACCATCGGTCTGAGGGTGGTAAGCCGTAGATGGAGCAATGACGTAGTCGAGAAGTCGGGCAAGCTCCTTAGAGAAGCGTGATAGGAACTGCAGGCCTCGATCTGAGATAACATTGTCATGGAGTCCAAATCGTCGGTAAACATGTTTCAAGAATAGCTTGGCAATTCCTTCGGATGTGATGGTTTTCAAGCAAGGAGTAATAATTACCCCCTTCGTAAGGCCATGGTCTACCACGACCATGATACTGTCAAAGCCTCCAGAGACAGGGAGGTCGGTGATAAGATCGACAGAGACCTGAGAGAAAGGACGGGTCGCAGAGGAGGGAATCGGGGTAAGTGGGGGTCGAATGGGATGTGTATCCGCCTTCATTTGCTGACAAAGGGCGCAACCCTCAACGTAGTTCCGAATATAGGAGCCCATGGCAGGCCACCAGGCTTCTCGTTTCACGAGTTCTTCAGTTTTGAATCTACCGGGATGGCCCGCAGTAGGATGATCATGATACCTTTTTAAGATATCGGAACGATGCGCCGGCGGAATGTAGGCACGATTTTTAAAGTAGAGGACGTTCTCCTCAATCTTCCAGTCAGAGAGTGCCGATTTCATAGGGGGAAGGCACACGCCATCAAGGGCATCAGACGCTGTTTTGAAGACAGGGTCGTCGAGGGGGTCAGAGGATGACAAAACATCCTTCAAGTCGGTGTCAATAAGGCGAACGAATAGAGCGTCAGGAAGGAGAGTCTGGTCCTCATTATCGTCTTTGCCAGAGTTATAGTCGGGCCTGCGGGATAGTGCATCAGGTACTGCTAGTTTGGTACCTGCAACGTGGTGCAATTCGATGTCATAGATAGATAAAATCAATTGCCAATGTGCTTGGCGATGGGTAAGCTTCTGTGCACTCCTAAAGTACAGAAGGTTCTTGTGGTCAGTGAATACCAAGACGGGATGTGGGTTTCCTTCGAGATAATGACGCCATTCGTTCAATGCCCGGATTACGGCAAGGAGTTCCCGATCAAAGATCTGATAATTGCGTTCCGCAGGGTTCAAAGACTGTGAGAGGTATGCGCATGGGTGATAAATGCCATTCTCATCAGTCTGCAGGAGAACTCCGCCAGTTGCTACAAGTGAAGCATCGGTAGCGATAGCAAATTGTCGGGCAGGATCAGGGTTACGGAGTACCGGTTGGGATGTGAAGCGTCGTTTCAATTCTTCAAAGGTGTCCATGCATTTGGTTGACCAATCAAAGGCCTTATCTTTCTTTGTTAGATCGATAAGAGGTCGGGCGATGTCAGAATAGTGGGAAATGAACGTGCAGTAGAAGTTGCAAAATCCTAGGAATGACCGAACATCTTTTACAGATTTCAGAACTGGCCATTCAGAGATTCCCTTGGTCTTGGCGGTGTCCATAGCAACTTGTCTGGGGCAAATTATCATTCCGAGGTATTCCACTTCTTCTGCATCAAAGGTACATTTCTCCGGTTTTAAGAATAGATGTTCTTTTCATATTTTCATCAAAACCCGTCTTGTCCGTTCGCGATGTTCTTCCATAGTCGTAGAGAAGATCAAGATATCGTCCATGTAGATAACCATCCATCCTTCATTGATTTCCTGCTGGAAAGTGCAATTCATGTATGCTTGGAAAGTTGCTGGGGAATTGCAGAGGCCAAAGAACATGACGTTCAGTTCAAAGAGGCCGAACTCCATAGTGAAGGCAGCTTTCCAGCGATCGTCGGGGTGAATGCAAATGTTGTTATAGCCGGACCGGATATCCATTTTCGTAAAGAACTGTGCACCATAAAGACGTGCAACCAAGGAGATAGGGAGTGGGAGCGGATAGGCGTTTTGACTGTCCAATCATTGATGTAGCGATAATCTTGACAGGGACGCAATTCTCCACTCTTCTTTCCCACAAAGAAGAAGCCACTGGCTTGGGGTGACTTCGATTCTGAGATGAAACCTTTCGCAATGTTTTCATCGATAAATGTTTTGACGGCAGTGCGTTCTTTTTCTGATAGCAGGTAGACCTTAGACGTATGGGGAATGAAACCGGGTTTAGTATCAATTCGATGATCAATACCAGGGCGTTTGGGGGGTAGTTTGTTCAATCCGTCTTTAGCAAAGATGTCTGCGAAGTCGTGTAGATAGTCCGGGACCAATTCTTCAAAGGATTTCTTTTTCTTTTCCTTTTCATCCGTGGCGAATTCCTGAGCCTTATTACTGTACTTTGGAGGAGGGATGGGAATTGCGGAATAGTTGGAGAGCTGTTCAAGTCGAGAAGTTCCATCATGTGTAAGAGGTGTATCCATGGATACTTCTTCGATGATTCTCATGCTAACTCCATGGGTGTCATATTCCACTAGGAATTCTCCATCACCTAGTTCGTAAGAGGAAATTTCTCGTACTTCTGGTGCGTGCCAGACATCTTGCATAGTGTTGAATTGGTCATCATCCTCTGTTGGGATCAACGAGGGCACGGGTTCTTCATCATCGGGGATTTCCTCGATTGAAGCTGACAGAGTTTTTGGGGGAACATAGAACTTGGATAATTTCGGTACGTTGGTATCTCGTCCGGGGATCTCTTCTTCGGCTTTTCTTTTTCCATGCTTCTGTTCTTCTATTGGCCGTTGCTCAATAGGTTCTTGTCCAGCCCGATGCTCGGGTTCGGATTCATTCTTGCGCTTCTCAGGCGGGGAATCGGTGATACTGCTCGTGGTAGTTGTACACGGGGAGTAGGGTCTATAGTACATGGCATTTGTACTTCTGGTTCAGGATTTTTAGAGATCAGAGGAGTAACAAGGGATTGTGGAAGTTGAGAGTATTGCCATTTCTTCAGGTGATGATTGAAGAGCTGGGGCAATCCGTTCTTCTTCCGATCCGTATCTATATCGATTTCGATTTCATCCGATTTCGTTGTTTGGGGAAGGACAAGTGTTTCAGCAGCCCAATCTATACTTGGGTTCATTGCTCGTAACCATGGGATTCCCAAAAGGATTTGATCTCTTCGTCCTAACTTGGTGATATTGAATTTTCCATACATGGTTCGTTCATCAATCTTGACTACTAGGAGACAGTAGTGTGTGATTGGTCCTCCTTTGATAAGAGTTCCATCCGCTGTAGTAACTCGAAACGGTGTTTTGAGTTTTCGTCGTGTGATTTGATGGAGTTTCACAAACTCTTCGGAAATGAATGTTCCCCCGCTCCTGAATCGATGACGGCGGTGGTGTCGACGTATTTCAAGCGAGTATTCGAGTGAAGGGTGATAGGGACGCGAAGTTCTTTTCTTTCACCTACAGCACGTACAAGTCTTAGTAATACATTAGGAGAAACATACATCGAATCTTTGTTTCTCCAAGTTAAAAATCCTCGACAATCCGCCTCACGGTTTCTTCGTCTTCATCTTCTTCTTTGACTTCGGTTTGTCAGAGCGGGGTCTTCTTCTTTCTATCGGGACAGTTATGAATACGGTGTCCTGTCTTCTTGCATCCGAAGCATTGTCCCTTCTTCATGCATTCAGATCTCTCCGTATCGGCGATTCGATCTACGACCATTGTGTTAGAGTCACAGTTCAGAATGTACCGTGCATTTCCATAGTTCTTCTTCTTCTGTTGTGGAGCATGATGTGTCCTCATGGCTTGAAGGCGATGATAGGAATTGTCAATGGAAACGCATTGCAGCACAACGTCTCGAAATACTTCGGAGACATCTCCTAATGCGAAAAGCTTTGTAAGGATACCCCAACTCAGGCCGTCTTGGAAGAATTGGATCTTTGTTGCATTATCAGTGATATGAGCCTTGGCTGCAAGTGCCTCAAAATCAGCGATGTAAGTGTGAAGATCTCCAGTTCCTTGTTTGAGATCCCTGAGTTTCGTGAGTGTGGTTCCTTTAGTATCCACTGGCTCGAAGGCTTCTTTAAAACTTTTCATAAAATCCACCATGGTTCCATAACCAACTTTTTGTCCAGAGGTGTCAGTTGATTGGGCATGGTCAAGGAACTGTTCCTTCCAAGATTTGGCATTCTTCTCGGTCATGAAGGATGTTATGAAGATGATCTTCTGCTTGTCGGTGGTATAGAGCTTTTCATTGATGTCAAAGTGCAAGTTGCACGACTGGATAAACTCGCGAGAGTTATCGCGATCTCCATCAAAACCTTTTGGTTGACCAATCTTGTATTCAAATTCTTTGGTCGTCATGGTTGATGATTCGTCTGATGAGTTATACTTTCTCGGTGCCTACACGCGCTGTCTTGCTGTCCGTTAGGGCTTGTCTTCTGTCAGAGGGCTTCTCTTGACAATCTGCTCAGCGTACGCGTACGCTAGTTCAGGGTTCAGGGTCGAAGACTGGATAGTCGACGATCAGGTAGACTTTAATATTTTGTTACGAACTGGGGTGGCATCACCAGCGACAGTGAAAAGACACAGACGGTCTGCTGGGAAGTTCTTACAATGTCCAGAAGAGGACAAGGTGAAAGTACAAGGAACGCGTTCCGAGTACGATCAAGGGTCTGGCCTCAAGGACAAGTCCAAGAGGTTCTGCGAGAATAGAGACTAAGGCTAAGGAGTGCTTAGACTTAGAGACAATTCAAGACGACTTAGGTTGGAGACCTAAGCGAAGGAGATTCCAGGTAAAACCCAGTAAGATTAAAGTAAAGAATCTACTACAAGTACACTGTGCTTAAATAGACCAATATGTGCGCACAGACCAAGTAACCGTGAGATCGTAACTGCATATCCTAATCAGGAAAGCATGTGTTGCACAGATGCGTTGAGCATATGAGTCAGAGTCATGTGACACATCATACAAGAAAGGAAACAAAGGGGAAAATGAATAGGGGTACGTACAACTGTAACATTTGTCAACACTATCTCGTTTCCTGGAAAGGATACTCATCAGGAGATAATGAATGGCTCCCAGAAAAGAACTTGAAGAACTCCGCTCAAATTCTGAATGCTTATAAGAAGCAACACTTCCTCTGACTATTCTTCAGTCAATCAAATTGCACAAGCACTTGATCAACTAACACCACTCCAAATGTCTTTCCCCACTGCATACATCACCCCCGTCATCATTGCCAACAATGACTCCGACCCCGACGCAGAAAACTACGGAACCCTTACCACTGAAATCGACAACACCTCCTACATTGAAGCTGCCCTTCTATGCGAAGGACACGCTCTCGAGATTGAAAGAATCCTCACTGAAAGAGGTGCCTTCCCCGCCTTACTCCTCGTTAACATCATTCGCACTGCTGCCCTCATTGAAACCACTATCAACGAGATCACAGAAATCACATACCGCCAGTGCATTCTACATCTACAAAAATGCATTCATTCTTACGCTATGCTGTTGCTTCCCAGTTCTTTTAAAAGCAATGTTGAAGAAGCTATTCACATCATGGCCGAACGTCGAGCAGGTGTTGCTCGACCTCCCTCTCTGCAAAGAGATATGAACCCACTTCCTATCCCTCCACCCTCTTCTTCGCGCATGTATTCTAGTCTTGATGCCTTTACTGGCTTATATACTGCTGTCCAAGAGATCAGACAGCTCACCAACGCGGTTGTCGAAACCATCCAACAATCAGTCGCCGAAACCAGAGCAGCCAGAAACTTAGTCGAAGAAGCTATTACTGATCTGCAACAAACGCAAGCCGACCTCGCTTCTCCACGAACCCCATCTCCTATCAAACAACCAACCTCACCGCCCCCCGTTATAGTATCCCACGATCACCCCGCATGGCTATATGAGCCCTGCACAGAAGAGCAGTGTGAAGCGGCGAAAATGCTAGGAGTTCCTGCCACTGAATTAGTAGCACTTGGTCCTTGACTTCGCGACCTTCATATTCATCCCCCCATGTCCATTCTGTCATCATTTGGTCCGATGGATCCTGTCTCGCAAGTCTTAGTAAAATACTTTGGCATAACCTCCCCCTCATCTTCTGACGAACTTCTTGTGGTCGCTGAACGAGGGACCACTCCTGACCTCCCAACATCAGCATGCACTCTCACCACAGACCAACAGGCACAGCTCAGACGGGACAACGCCCTTACCTTAAAATGTATGAAACGGAATAAGGGGAAAAAGCGCACCAGATCCACTAGCCCCAAACCCATTATTTCGCCATCGCCCTTACGCATGTCCACCTCCAATCCTGATGAAAACATGAAATGCCGCATCTGCGGATTACTTGGACATCGTCAAAAGAACTGTGCGGAATACCAGTGTAGGATTTGCAGATACTGGTCACCTACTCATCTATTCATCTATTGTCCTTGATGAGTCGGGACTCCCCCCTTCACGTCAACCTGGAAAGATGACGGATTCTACGACGCACTTCGTTCTTGGGAACAAAAGCTTGACGCTGAACGAATACGAGCCAAGAAAAGAAGGGACTCTAAACGACAAGCCGGTGCTGAAGAAGCCGCATACATGAGGAGTGGATCGTTTGCTGATGAGGACTACGAATATAGCGACAATCTGATTTACTACGCTAATCAGAGCAAGTAAAGTCGGTGACTTTACCTATAAAAAGGGGGTAATGTTACAGTCATATGTGCCCCTATTCATTTCTCTTTGTTTCCTTTACTTGTATATCGTGTCACATGACTCTGATTCATATGCTCAATGCATCTGTACTATAGTTGCCTTCCTTGTTTGGATATGCGTTTACATTCTCACGTCTCTCTTGGTCTGTGCGCACATATTGGTCTATTTAAGCATGTTGTACTACGCTTGTAATACTTCACTTTAATCTTACTGTGTTTTACCTGGAACATCCTTCGCTTAGGTCTCCAACCTAAGTCGCCTTGAATCGTCTCTAAGTCTAAGCACTCCTTAGTCTTAGTCTCTATTCTTGTAGAACCTCTTAGACTAGTCTTTGAGGTTGAACCCTTGATCGTACTCAGAACACATTCCTTGTACTTTCACCTTGTCCTCTTCTGGACATTGTAGAACTTCCCAGCAGACCGTCAGTGTCTTTTCACTGTCACTGGTGATGCCACCCCAGTCGTAACATGCCGTTACTCAAGCTACAGCAAGACTTACCTTACATTCCATGACACCGCTTGCTCACTGCATGCCTCTTAGCTAAATATTTCTATCTCGCTACCATTCTCGCTATGTATTCCGGTCGTTCATGATACATGTTAAAAAGGACTCTTCACACATTCCAGTACTTTTACTTTTCCCTCTATGGTACACACGGTACTTAGGAATTGTCACCACTACTGTCTCTAATGGAATAAAGTCTTTCGCCGAAGTTACTGTCTCTTGAGAATTGTTTTACTGCTGCATGCACCACCGCTCTTTACTGCTTTCCCGTGCTTCACCGCTTGCGCTACGCTTTCCCACGCTTCATTGCTATGCTTCACTGCTTGTTTTACCGCCAGTTTCCCACGCCTTACCGCAGTTTTACCGCACTCACTACCGCAGTTTTACCACTCACACTACCGCTACTTTACCGCTATCTTCCTGCGCTCTACCGCTACTTTACTGCTACTTTCCCACGGAGCGGAGGTCACTGCTAGCATCTCGCTACCTCCGACGGCAGTCTTGCACCACTGGTTAGGCATTATTGAACTATATTAACTTAGCATTCCCTTTAGGGTTGAATGCTCTTGCTTTGCAAGTGAAGCAGACTAGACAGAGCGCAAGACTCGCATACTAGTTTAGGCCATGGTTCATCTACAGCCCAGGCTAGATTGTATCTTTACACTGGTCGCGAGTCTATTATACAGCAACTGACACTGTCGGAGGCTTGGTTGTAACAGACTCGGATGGGCCGAACTCTTAGATAGCATCAATGGAGGGAGGAACGACGGTCAATGAAGCAGCCTGAGATTGGTTGAATTGTGGTAGTACATGTATAGCAACAAGCGACATCAAAAATGACTATTTGACAATGATGTGATCAAAGTTTATCTGCTCTTAGCCAGGGCCACATTGTTGGTTGACCAGGTGCAGTGCATTATTCAGCCTATGGGCCTCATTGTCCGTGTTCCGGCGGATAGACCTTAGGAGCTCCAGGTGATGGGCTGCCTCCCTCTCGAATGCTTCGGATGAAATTTTGGCATGTGTTGGGTATCCAGGAAGTTGATGCCTGAAGAAAATGGTGTACTGTAGACAGGATAAGAGCTGGCTTTCAAGTTGCAAATGTCACGCACCATCCTGCATGCACTGGCGATCAGATGCTCTGGGAGCTTCTCGTATTGGGCAGGGAACAGATCTAATAGTGAGCGGTGTTGAGACCTGAGTGGCTGCAAAATACGAAGTGTCAGGATTACCAGGATTGACATCCAACGATAATATTTCTGTAGGATACAAATTAATATCGCAATCATATGATTTCAAGCGAAATTCATACCCCAGAAGAGCAGGCAAAGCTAAGGTTTGTCACCTTGTCATCCCAAGCTGTCACACCGGTAAGCTGATTGATATATGGTCCGACTGTCCCGTCATGGTAGTCACCCAAACAATAGCCACCCAGAGCCTTCTTCCATAGATCCTCAGCAAAAGTAAAGCAGTTTTCCTTTAGGAACTTCATGGATTTGTATCTTTCGTTATGAACCTGTAGGTGTGCATTAGCCATGTCAGTGCAACTCCAATAGGGCCAAAACATATGATATCAACAATTTGTTTACACACCATATCTAAGGCGATGGTCTTGTTAGTAACCTGACACTTGATGCCTGTCAAAGGTAATAAAATTAAGATAAATACTACTCTTGTTTATTCCTACCTTGTTCGACTGAATGGCCAGCATGTTTTGCGACTGTTACCATTTCGACAATGAAATTTATGAAACCTGTGCAGAATGAATTTTGTTGTGACCCATTGATAGTTAACCACTGCTTAGCGAGGATACTGGCATCACGGATGCATGCAGAAGCCTTAGGGAAGGTACTTTGGAGGCTCTCATTGGTGTAACTGATACCTCTTGCGAAGTCATCTGGATCGCACATTACATATTCATATTGCAAGGTTGGCACAGCGCTGCTCGCCAAAGCAATATCAGTAGTTGGTGCTAGAAGGAAAGTCAACACATCAGGAGGCATTACATTATATTCTGCCTCAGTCCTTACAGGAACTGGAGTGGGTAACTCCATGTTCACTGTGGAAGAGGCTGAAGGGAGCATGCAATTTCCTGTAGTAGACGTTGGGAATCCAACCCCATACATTGATGTATCTGCAGATGTCCATTCGCCCTTGAATGAACTGATCGCAGACAAAAAGTCATCATCCAAAAATGTTCCATCAAACCCAGTGTCAATCTGGCTTGGAATGTCACTGTACTGAGAGCCATTGATGGAGGAATGATGATCAATGAGGGCAAAGTTGTGTGCTGGCTCCACATCTTTCTGTCAAAAAGTCAATAGCTCATCCTCGGTGCAATATACTGCATATGCACTTGAATTACAGGCCTTGTAATGAGGTTGTTGTCCATATATACATATATACCCAGAGTTGCTTCCAGCTGTTTGGGATGGTGAATGGCTAGTGAAATGTAAGCGGTGATCAATGAGCCCATCTGAATTCTCAATAAAGGCACTTACTGTTAGATCTACTTGCTGGCGCATATCCTGTAAACGAATTTAGTGGTACTTGGACAGACTCAGAATATGACCTACTGTATATACAGACTCGTAAAAATTCTCTGCATCCACAGCCGATGCACTTGCTTCCAAAGGTAAGATGTGAGCCACCTTGAGGAAATGACCTATCCACTTAATCAATACCAAGTAAGAGAAAATGACTGGATATCCCAAAGCTGTTGCTCTGAAGATCAGCGGTGTCATATTCAACATCAGCAGAAATGAAAGTTTCCAAGCCGAAGTTGGGCCAGAGAGGCCGCATCTAACAAATAATCGTCAGATCAAGACGGTGAATACAGGCGTGAAATATGCATGTTGATTCAATGTCGACGCAAATGAAAACCCTCATTTGCGGGTGAGAGCGAATAATGGTCAGTGAATACTGGATTTGAGAACTACACCCAGTGTGTTGACGAAGGACTACAGCCTTTAGTTCATTTGAAACTTGAAGCTTGAAGGCTCTGCAGTGTAACTTGAAGTATCTGTCATCGTTGATGTCAATGTGTGCGAGTTTTGGAATGGTCCATTTGATCCAGAAGTTACTGTATTGATACTAAAAGAGCAATAGTCAACCAAAATCAATAGAAAATCTCCATTGAACCATGTCCTCCACTATGAAGCCCACTCTTGCTGGCACTCTCATCCCTGATTGCCATCAGGCCAACTCACATACTCTCAAGCTTCACTGCAACAAACAAAGAGATAATTTCTTGGATCACTGTGCGGCCTGGCATGGCAGCGTCCCACAACAACCTCAGGATGCATACTCTGAAACAGTATTGCAAGAGCCATCATCTGTAGGTGGCATCATTAAATATCATGAAATGTGACTAATCACCAAACTAGATGGATATTTTCTGTATTCCCCCATTCTGGGAGACCACTCGCGATAGTGATCTCACTGTTCGCCTCATCAGTGCTCAATGCTCGGAGCGTCGGGCAGAGAGCCAACTTATCCAGAAATGCCTGAAATGTGTAATGATTGAACACGAATTATACCATCATATGGATCAACATGCAGGACGAAGACCGCAGAAAGCTGACATCAGTGTTGGTGTTTCACATGGTGTGTTGCATGTATCTGGCCTTACAAGTGACACACTCGATGTTGCAGATAGCAATCATTGGCTACCCAGTCTTCAACCCCACCCTGAACCAAAGCCCTAACAGACAGCAAGACCGCGCATGTAGGCACCAAGAAAGTACAACTCACCAGACGATTCGTCATCATGACTACCACAGCTACCACCAAAGATTTTGAATATAAAATAGGTTTTCCAACTGCTTTTGACGGAGATCATGACAACTCCTTGGAATTCATTCTATCGTGCAACTCTTACTTCGACATCAATGAAAAGTTCTACACTACCGACAAGCAGAAGATCATTTTCATTACATCCTTCATGACCGAGAAGAATGCCAAATCTTGGAAGGAACAATTTCTCGCTCATGCTCAATCTACTGATACTGCCGGACTGAAAGTTGGTTATGGCACGATGAAAGATTTTATGGAAAGTTTCAATGAAGCTTTCCAACCAGTAGATTCCATTGGGACAGTATTAACAAAGCTCAGGGATCTCAAACAAGGAAGCGGTGACCTCCAAACCTATATCGCTGACTTTGAGGTGCTTGCAGCCAAGGCCCATATTACCAACAACGCAATGAAGATCCAATTCTTCCAAGATGGTCTTAACTTAGGCATCCTAACCAAATTATTCGCACCAGGCGACATCCCTGATGTATTCCGCAATGTTGTATCACAATGCATCACTATCAATAACTCTCACCAACGCCTTCTGGCATTACAAGCATGTCATGCTCCGCAGAAGAAGAAGAACTATGGGAACGTGCATTACACACCTAGCTGCGATTCAAACGCGATGGTCATGGACCGAATCTCGGATATGGAAAGATCTGAATGCATGAAAAAGGGTCAATGCTTTGGATGCAAGAAGACGGGACACCGTATTGGTAATTCCCCTGATAGGAAGAAGAAGACTCCACTCCATCAAACAGAAGTCAAGGAAGTTCAAGACAAAGAAGATGAAACAGTGAGACAAATTGTAGAGGATTTTTACCTTGGAGAAACAAAGACTTGATGTATGTTTCTCCCAATGTATTACTAAGACTTGTACATGCTGTAGGTGAAAGAAAAGAACTTCGCATTGCTTAAAATCCGTCGACACTACCGCTGTTATTGACTCTGGCATGGCAGGAACGTTCATCTCCAAGGAGTTTGTGAAAGTCCATCAAATCACATGATGAAAACTTGAAAAGCCATTTCAAGTTACTACAGCGGATGGAACTCTTATCAAAGGGGGGCCGATCACGCATTTACTGCCTCCTTGTGGTAAAGATTGATGAATGAACTATGTATGGAAAGTTCAATATCACTAAACTTGGACGAAGAATCAAATTCTTCTGGGAATCCCGTGGTTATGCGCCATGAACCCAAGTATAGATTGGGCCACCAAAACACTCATTCTCCCATGAACAACGAAGTCTGATGAAATTGAACAAGACTTGAATATAGATCGAAAGAAGAATGGGCTACCACCTGCTTTCCTTTGCCACACCAAGAAATGGCAAAATTCAAAACTTCCGAAACTTGTTGTTGCTCCTTCCATTAACATCCCTGATCATAATCAACGAAACTTTGCCACGAGTAAAAATACCACAGCACCCCCCATCACCTATTCCTCGTGTAGAAAAATGAAAGAATGAGTCAGAACCAGAGTCTCGACCAGCTGAGGAACAATGACAAGGAAAGCGGAAACCAGATGACAACCTCGGAGGACGAGCTCATAATATTCTGGAGTTAACCAAGTACTTCATACCACCCAAGTCATTTACCCCTTCCATCAAAGAAATTCCTGATCAGGATGAACCCATGATGCCCATGATACCTACCGAAGACGATGAACAATTCAACATGATGCAGGATGTTTGGCATGCACCAGAAGTACGCAAAATTTCTTCTTATGAACTTGGAGATGGGGAGTTCCTTGTGGAGTATGACACCGATGGAATTAGCATGAGAATCATCAAAGAAGCATCCATGGATACACCCCTCACATGTGATGGAACTTCCCGACTTGAACAACTCCCTAACTATTCCACAATTTCCCTTCCTCCCCCAAAATACAGTAATAAAGCCCAAGAATTCGCCACGGATGAGAAGGAAAAGAAAAAAAAATCCTTCGAAGAATTAGTCCCGGAATACTTGCACGACTTTGCGGACGTCTTTGCTAAAGATGGTCTGAACAAACTACCCCCCGAACGCCCTGGCATCAATCATTGTATTGATACCAAACCCGGTTTTATCCCTTGTACGTCTAAGGTTTATCCGTTGTCAGAAAAAGAACGCGCTGCCATTAAAAAATTTATCGACGAAAATGTTGCGAAAGGTTTTATCTCAGAATCGAAATCACCTCAAGCCAGTGGCTTCTTCTTTGTAGGAAAGAAGAGTGGAGAATTGCGTCCCTGTCAAGATTATCGCTACATCAATGATTGGACAGTCAAGAACACTTACCCACTTCCACTTCCCATTTCTCTTGTCGCACGCCTTCACAACGCACAATTCTTTATGAAAATGGTTATTCGGTCCAGTTACAACAATATTCGCATCCATCCCGAAGATCCCTGGAATTCACTACGGAATTTGGCCTCTTTGAACCAAACATCATGTTCTTCGGCCTTTGCAATTCCCCGGCAACTTTCCAAGTATATATGAATCATACCTTCCAGCAAGAAATCAATGAAGGATGGATGGATATTTACATGGATGATATCCTGATTTTCTCCACGACAATGGCAGAACACCGTGAATGGACCAGACGAGTTTTGATGAAAATACAAAACAAACACTTATTCCTGAAACCGGAAAAATGTACCTTCGATGCAGAAGAAGTGGAATACCTCGGAATGATAATCCGTCCCAGACAAGTTGCTATGGACACCGCAAAAATCAAGGGAATTGCCGAATGGCCAATTCCGAAATCAGTAAGAGATGTTCAGTCATTCCTTGGCTTCTGCAACTTCTACTGCACATTCATTTCCCACTACTCTGATATTGCACAACCCCTTATCGATCTAACAAAGAAGGATACTCCCTTCCTTTGGACAACTCAATGTCAGGATACCTTCCAAGATCTAAAAGAACATTTTGTCAAACAACCAGTACTTCGCAATCCTGATCCATCCAGGCAATTTGCAGTCGCAACCGATGCTTCTCTTGTAGCAACTGGAGGTGTCCTATTGCAAACTCACGAAAACGGCATTTATCACCCATGCACCTACTTGTCCCAGTTGTTAAACCCAGCGGAGCGCAACTACCAAATTTTCAATTGGGAGTTACTTGCAGTTATCCACGCATTAAACGAATGGCATTACTATCTTGAAGGGAGCACCCATACTGTCCTTATCTTCACTGATCACAAAAACCTTCTGTACTTCTGTACCACACAGAAGTTAGCTCGATGACAAGCTCACTGGCAATTGACACTGTCACTCTTTGACATTGAACTACATCATGTTGCAGGCACTAAACTAGCTGCTCCAGATGCTCATTGCCCAGATCATGATGATGGTTCTTGTGATAATGAAGACACTGTGCTTCTTCCTGATTCCCTGTTCGTCCGGCTTATCGATAACGATCTACTTGATGTATTGGCTACTTCTGACCCCTTGGACGACCCTGTATTCAAAACAGCTTTGGATGCACTAGACAGTGTTTGTCTTCCTCCCATGAAGTCGGCTTTGTCCGATTGGAAGATCGATCATGACATACTCTATTCCAAGAACTGCGCTTACATTCCTCCCATTCATCATGCCACTATCCTTGCTCACTATCATGATCATATCACTGCTGGTCATCCTGGCCGTTTCAAGACTGAAGAACTTGTTAAACGGGAAGCCTGGTGGCCCTCTATGGGTGCCTATATCTGTAAATACATTGAGGGTTGCGCCCTTTGTCAGCAAATAAAGTCAGATACCCATCTGGTCTGACCTCTCCTTGTCCCCATTCCTTCCTCCACTCACATATTACAGTGAACTATCTCCGTATTATACGAGTGAGCGGACGTGCATAATATCCCGTATGATACGGGCCAGCGGACCATGGGCCCATGGTAGAAATATCCTCGTTCATGACGGATGGGCCGGGAGGAATATTATTCCCGATGACGGCAGGTGGGCCCATGCAAGGAATATGTAGAGTAGATGAGTGGGCTGATGTACATGAATATCCGGTAGACGGATGGGCCGAGGTAGTTAGATATTATGTAGATGGGTGTACCAAGGTAGATGTGTATCAGGTAGACAGGTATGTGAAGGGTACTTGTTATCACATACATGGGTGGGCCCAGACACATATTAGACGGTTGGGCCGAGAGTGTTATATAAAATATTGTATTAGACGGGTGGGCCGAGGGTGTTGTACAGTATATTATATCAGACAGGTGGGCCGAGGGTGGTATAAAATATAGACGGGTGGGCCCATGTGTATGATAATTGTAGACATGGCGGAGCTGAGGTAGTTGCATATCATCTGACTGGACATTCAGACCTCTGCAGCTAGCTTGCTAACCCTATGCATATCCTAGCACACCCTGAGCACAGCTCACCCACCACTATGTCTGGACTTTCCCTCCTCTGACATCTCAGACTTCCGATCCTCATCAATGTCCTAAATACTTCCCCTTGGATCCATGGAGCTTCACTTCTCTGGTCCTCCACTCCTACACTCCTCCACTCCTCCCTTTCCAGACCTCCTATCTCCGGACCTCCTATCTCCGGACCTCCGGTCCTGTCCTACCCCACCCTTGACATCTTGTGGATCATCTTTCCCCCTGGAGCTTCCCTCCTATCTTGCCCTGGACTTTGTCTGGCAGTCCGTCCTCCATTCCATTCTACTTGGGACTTAACCCAGTAGTCTTACCTGTATTTCCTGTCCTCCGGAAATAGTTCCTGCGTGGTTCCCACGATCCTCCAGTAGTCCATCGGTGCACTATTGAGCAGTCTAGCCCTAGAGTTCCTCTGGAGTTCCCCTCTGGACTTCACTGGAACTATAACAAGTGCCAAGTGCCGGCACCTGAGCCCCGAACCCCGAAACTTCACACTTCAAACTTCAAAATTGAAACTTGCAAAAATCTGTATCATGTAAAATTTCTATTTCCTTGCAAAGTTCACTGAGTGTCAAGTACCAAGACCCAGGACCCGAATCCCGAATTCCTGGCAGTGTAACAAGTGCCGAGTGCCGGAACCCGACCCCCGAACCCCGAAACTTCAAACTTCAAACTTCAAACTTCAAAATTGAAACTTGCAAAAATCTGTATCATTCAAATTTTCTATTTCCTTGCACAGTTCACCTGAGTGTCAAGTACTAAGACCTGGGACACGAATCCCAAATTCCTGGCAGTGTAACAAGTGCCGAGTGCCGGAACCTGACCCCTGAACCCCGAAACTTCAAACTTCAAACTTCAAAATTGAAACTTGCAAAAATCTGTATCATTTAAATTTTCTATTTCCTTGCACAGTTCACCAAGCATCAAGTACCAAGACCCGAGACCTGAATACTGAGTTCCTGGCAGTGTAACAAGTGCCAAGTGCTGGAACCTGACCCCCAAACCCCAAAACTTCACACTTCAAACTTCAAAATTGAAACTTGCAAAAATCTGTATCATGTAAAATTTCTATTTCCTTACACAGTTCACCGAGTGTCAAGTACCAAGACCCGGGACCCGAATTCCGAATTCCTGGCAATGTAACAAGTGCCGAGTGCTGGAACACAACCCCCAAACTCCAAAACTTACAACTTGAAACTTGAAACTCGCAAAGATGTGTAAGATGTAAATTTTCTATTTCCTTATACAGTTCACCGAGTGTCAAGTACCAAGAACTGAGACCCGAATCCTGAATTCCTGGCAATGTGACAAGTGCCGAGTGCCAGACCTCAAACCCCGAAACTTGAAACTTGAAACTCGCACAAATCTGTATCATGTAAAATTTCTATTTCCTTATACAGTTCACCAAGTGTCAAGTACCAAAACCTGGAACCCAAATCCTGAATTCCTGGCAATGTAACAAGTGCCTCATGCCGGAACCCGAACCCTAAACCCTGAACCCCAAAATTTGAAACTTGAAACTTGAAACTTGAAACTGTATGCCAGGGTTTTGGGTCTCGGGTCTCGGTACTTCACACTTTGTGAGTTTCAAGTTTTGGGTTTCGAGTTTTGGCACTCAGCACTCAGGACTTGGCACTCAGTGATTCAATAATTTGCTTCTGGCAGAGGTAACATTCATTGAAAAAATTGTATATACATCTATCACTATGCAATTATGTCCACCTCCTCACAAGACCCTTTAACCTTCACCTCAACATCCAGTTCATTCTCGACCATCTTATCATGGATGCCCTCCTGTTGCTCCTCAATCATTTTTAAAGTTTTTGAATGTCTTATCATTGCATAAATGGCCAGCCCTGCTCAGACATCAACAGTAGTACACTCCCACATGTGTCATATGCAAAGGATCAGTTGTATATAGGCCACAAATCTGATATGTCATGTACAGGGGATATTTCTACTGATAAGAAGCCTACATAATAATCAAGCTTGTGATAAGTGATCTGATGCGTGATTTACCTCTCATATATGTCCCTAATGATGTATTTGAAGTTTTAGAAAGATCCATGAAGGACTGACTGAATGATAAGTAAAATGACATATATGTGAAAAGTGACAATTGACATCTTTTTACACAAAGTCACATTTATATATGGTACAGTTTAAATATTTCATTCAAAATATGTAAGATACATGTTAGACTACTAAAGGAACCTATACTGCATATTGCCCTGAGGTTGGAGGGTGGTGAAAGGGATGTGGTGTATATCTCAGTTGACCCAGCGTCAAAGTCCTACAACTGCCCAACTGACCATTTTCGATATTTTGGGACTTTGAACTTTCCCACAGTCAATTTCTTATCTATTTCACTTCCTCAGCACTCAATTCTTGTTGGATGATTTTATAAATTTAGATATATCATAGTGAATGTATTTTAAATCTACTCCAGGTGTCTGATTAATAAACTTTGATGTTTTGAAAGTATGGGCTCCTTATCAGTAGAAATAGTAAGCATTCACACTAGTTCAAAACTCTGGCCTATTTTAAGCTGATCCTTGTCATACAAAGCAAGTATATATGGTATTATAATGATATATGAAGAGGCTGTATTATTTATGCAAGAGTAAGATACTGAAAACATCAAAAGTGTGAGAAATGCGACTTTCTATGTTTTTGTTCTTGGATGTTGAGGTGAAGGTTAAAGGGTCTTGTGAGGAGGTTGGCATAATTGCATAGTAATTGATGTATATACAATTTTTTTCAATGAATGTTACCTCTGCCAGAAGCAAATTATTGAATCACTGAGTGCTGAGTGCCGAAACTCAAAACTGTTATGGCCATGCAAAACTAGAGGCTATTCAGAAATTCCAGCTTTGCATGGGGTCGTACTGGAGGGTCATACTAATTCATGGGGGCTTGGCCTCAGCTTGTGCGCTGTGCCCCTTGCCTGAGTACATGCCCCTAATTTCATATGAAGTCCAAAGAGGAGTTCTTGTGAAGTCCAAGGGAGAACCTTGGAGGAACTCTTGGGCTGGATTGCTCCAGCTTGGTACTCAACACTCAGTGAACTGTGTAAGGAAATAGAAATTTTACATGATACAGATTTTTGCAAGTTTTGAGTTTCAAGTTTCAAGTTTTGGGTTTGGGGCTTTGGCACGAGGCACTTGCTACATTGCCAGGAATTCGGGTCTTGGGTCTTGCTACTCAACACTCGATGAACTGTGTAAGGAAATAGAAATTTTACATGATATACATTTTTGCGAGTTTCTGTCACATACCGTATTTCACACCCCATCTCCACTATGATCTCTGGCCCTGATCTCCATATTTCCGGACCTTCGGACCTCTGCAGCTAGCCTGCCAACCCTAAATTTGGGATTCGGGTCTCGGGTCTTGGTACTCAACACTCGGTGAACTGTGTAAGGAAATAGAAATTGTACATGATACAGATGTTTGCGAGTTTTGAAATTTCAAGTTTTGGGTCTCAGGCTTCGGCACTCAGCACTCAGCACTCAGCACTTCATACATTGCCAGGAATTCAGGATTTGGGTCTCAGGTCTTGTTACTTGACAATTGGTGAACTGTGTAAGGAAATAGAAATTTTACATGATATACATTTTTGCGAGTTTCTGTCACATACCATATTTCACACCCCATCTCCACTATGATCTCTGGCCCTGATCTCCATATCTCCGGACCTCCGGACCTCCGCAGCTGGCCTGCCAACCCTACATTCAGGATTCAGGTCTTGGGTCTTGGTACTCAACACTCGGTGAATTGTGTAAGGAAATAGAAATTTTACATGATACAGATTTTTGCGAGTTTCAAGTGTTGTGTTTCAAGTTTCAAGTTTTGGGTTTTGGCACTCAGCACTCGGCACTTTGTACATTCCCAGGAATTCAGGATTCGAGTCTCAGGTCTTGGTACTTGACACTTGGTGAACTGTGTAAGGAAATAGAAAATTTACATGATATACATTTTGTGAGTTTCAAGTTTTAAATGTGTGGATCAAATTCCTTTTATTGTCTCACATTTTTCTGAGTCCCGAGTGCAGAATCACGAGTGCCAAACCCCGAAATTGTGGATTACCAGATGTCAGAGTTCGGGGTTCAGCACTAAAAATGTGTGGGTCAAAGTCTTTTTATTGCCTCACATTGATTCACACATTTTGAGTGCCGAACCCTGAACCCCGGCACCTGGCACTCAGGACTCGACACAAAATGTAAAGAATTTGAAACCTATCTGTTGAGTCACCTTGTGCCGGGTGCTGGGTAACAATGTGAAACATATCAATCCATACATCTTAAGTGCCGAACCCCAAACGCCGGCACCTGGGACTCAGGACTCATCACCATGTGAAAAATATCGATCTACATATTTTAAGTGCTGAACCCCAACCCCCCTGGCACCCAGGACTCGGTACCCAGGACTTAGAACAATGTGAGGCAATACAGAGATATTGATTCACACGTATTGAGTGCCGAACCCCAAACTCTGGCACCCGGCACTCGGGACTCGGGCCTTGGGACTCATAACAATGTGAAAGATATTGATGCACATATTTCGACACCAAACCCTGAACTCCGGCACCCGGCAGTCAGGAATCGGGACTCAGGCCTCATAACAATGTGAAAGATATTGATCCACATATTTTAACACCGAACCCCGAACCCCAGCACCTGGGAGTCAGAACAATGTGAGGCAATCCAAAGATATTGATTTACACATGTTGAGTGCCAAACCCCAAACTCCGGCACCCAGGAGTTAGAACAATGTGAGGCAATACAAAGATATTGATTTACACATGTTGAGTGCCAAACCCCAAACTCCGGCACCCAGGAGTTAGAACAATGTGAGGCAATACAAAGATATTGATTTACACATGTTGAGTGCCAAACCCCAAACTCCGGCACCCAGGAGTTAGAACAATGTGAGGCAATACAAAGATATTGATTTACACATGTTGAGTGCCAAACCCCAAACTCCGGCACCCGGCACTCAGGGATCGGGATTCAGGACTCATAACAATGTGAAAGATATTGATCCACATATTTTATGTGCCAAACCCCGAACTCCGGCACCCGGCACTCGGGACTCGGGCCTCGGGACTCATAACAATGTGAAAGATATCGATCCACATATTTTAACACCGAACCCTGAACCCCGGCACCCGGGAGTTAGAACAATGTGAGGCAATACAAAAATATTGATTTACACATGTTGAGTGCCGAACCCTGAACTCCGGCACCCGGCACTCGGGGATTGGGATTCGGGACTCATAACAATGTGAAAGATATTGATCCACATATTTTATGTGCTGAACCCCGAACTCCGGCACCCGGGAGTTAGAACAATGTGAGGCAATACAAAGATATTGATTTACACATGTTGAGTGCCGAACCCCGAACTCCGGCACCCGGCACTGGGGACTCGGGACTTGGTACTCATAATGTGAAAGATATTGATCAACATATTGTCAGTGCTGAACCCTGAACCCTGGCACCCAGCACTCGCGACTCGGGATTCAGAACAATGTGAGGCAATAGACACCTATTGATCCACACATTCTAAGTGCCGAACCCTGAACTCCGAACTCCGGTAGTCTACTATTTAGGGGTTCGGGGTTCGGTATTCAGGCTTCTGCACTTGAGACCAAAAAAAATGTTAGGCAATAAAATGACTTTGATCCACACATTTTTGGTAGATATCTTTTTCGTCTCAAATCTCGAATCTCAAGTGCCGAACCCTGAATCCTGAAATCCGGTAGTCCACAATTTCGGGGTTCAGTCCTCGGGACTCAGACACATGTCAGGCAACAACAAAACTTTGATCCACACATTTTTGGTAGATGTCTGTTTTGTCTCAAATCCCAAATCTCAAGTTTCTAGTTTCTGATTTCGGTACTCTGCACCCGCACCCGGCACTCGGCACCAGATGACTCGACACATGGACTTTAAATCTTTCACCTTGTGTGTTGTGTTTCGGGTGTCCGGGTATCTGGAATTCAGAAAATATCTAGTTTGAATCTCCAGTTTCGAGTTCCTGGTTTCGGGACTTGGCACCCGGCACCTCAATTATCGATGAATGTCAGACATGGTGAATTCAGGTTTTCGTGCTTCAGGGTTTAGATTTTGGTGGTCGATGGTAGGTATATGCACTCATAGGGTGCATGTATCCTATGTGTTTGATTCTCTGGTGGCTACATCAGCTGTACATCCTTATCATACATATCTAGGCCCACCCGTATATGTAATATATTTTACCTCGGCCCACCCATCTATGTAAAATTCCCCCATGTCAGCCCACCCATCTATGCAATAAATATTTTACTGCACCCTCAGCCCACACATCCATGTAATACACCCCACGTCGGCCCACCCGTCTATGTAAAATTCCCCCACGTCGGCCCACCCATCTATGCAATAAATATTTTACTGCACCCTCGGCCCACCCGTATATGTAATATTCTCTTACCTCGGCCCACCCGTCTATGCAATAATATTTGCCTTGCATCTCTCTTCAGCCCAGCTGTCTATAATATCCTACTCTACATACTACCCAGATGGGCCCACCCATCTCTGTCGGGGATGATATCCCCCTGGCCCATCTGTCAACATCAGAAATCAAAATCATGTTTCCCTCGGCCCACCCGTCTCTCCCAAAAATACAAGTCTCCTGGCCCACCCGTCTCCATCGGAAATAATATTCTCCCTGGCCCATCCGTCAACATCGAGGATATACATAACCTCGGCCCATCATCCGCTGGCCCATCTTTGACAGGATATTATGTGGGTCGGGTGACCCGTATAGTACGAAGTTTGTCACTGAAGGGGCTCGATGTTCTTCCTGAATACTTCCATCAATTTGTTGAGGCTAGCAACTGGGTATTTCATACTATACTGCGAGTTAGCATCCCATTGTAATCATTCTAGAAATGAGAAATGACACTAACAGTTCACCACTTTGAACCATGTCGCTCCATGACAAACTGCTGGATCCATGATTTTGCTGAATTGTTGGCATCAAAGGCACAGATGAAGGAATATAGTAAGGATGGTTCTTGTTTAAGTGTGTACTGGCACACTGGGCATGAATTCAACATCTGCCAGTTGGGAGTATCACAGCCAAGGTGTTTGTCAAGATGACAAGAAATCTGTCATTGAAGCTCAAGGTAAACATTGAAGGCAGTATGGAGTTGCTCAGCAAGATAGCGACTATAGTGTACCTGAATTATATGTCAATTATGTGAGACCATGCTGAAAGTGACAGCACTTACATCATGCAGGTGGCACAATTTTTTGGCTTCCATGTGGATGCTGAGGCAAGGGCACACATGATGTGTCAGTCAGTAGACAGCAAGGGTCCAAACTGTGATAGTTACACTAGGCTTTACTGGCGATGAACCAATGCATCCATAGCATAGTAAGGTTACATTAGTGAACATAGACTCATGCTTGAATCTGTGGATGGATTGACCTAGAGCACAGTTACCCATTAGTAAAATACCACATAGAAAATGGTATTGCTACTCACTGAATATGTCCACTACTTTGATTTTCAAACATGTCATCAGAGTTATCAACCTCAGGGACTTCAATGCCATCATGCTGGTAAGTGAGTAGTGCATCGGTAAGTGCATCATATTGATTGCTCCAGGTCAAGGGTAAATATGAGAAATACACGAGCACAGAATAACATACTTGATTTGCGCATGGGTGATCTGCTCAAGCTCCGAATAGAGGGCATGTTCCTCACTCCAATGGCTGACACCAAAGCCTTCTTCACCAGGCAGAGGGAGCATTGCATCAATATCCATGAAGTTGTTGTCCACATGAGTGTCTGTAGTGGTGTGTGATGGTGCTTTGGATATAGCAAGAGACTCAGAAACTAAGAGTCGTTCTCACTTGTGCAGAGGCAACTCTACACAATGATCAGCTGAGTTAAATGGAGGAAATATTGCACTGAACTTTTGAGTAGTTCAGCACAAAAAAACTTTGCTTGGTCTTCATGCTGTTGGATGCTGCTGGCTCGCAGAGTCTTGACTTTACTACTGCCTATTTACACTAAGCACCTGCAGGAGATGCTACCCAATGAATTCTGTGAGGGACCAACCATGAGATGTGGTTCGAGGTGGTGGTGGTAGCTGGAAGAGAATTTTCCCTCCAGTTCACTAACCCACACAAGTGCTGATACACATGGTGATTGTCATATACCATACTTCTAATCTCAGATCCGACCATATCCGATCAGATCCGATCGATTCCATATCCGTCCGGTCCACAGATCCTGTCCGGACCACCCATCCGAATGTGCTCACTTCTCGCACCTTAACTCCCTTGTGTATATCTGCGTCTATCTCCTTTTGTCATCCCTCCTGTTTCTGGTATTCCGGCTGTTTATATTTCCGTCCTGTGTTACTGATCCGTTTCCTGTGTTCATTTCCGATTCATGCTTACTGATCCGCTGTGCATTAACTAATAGACTCCTGTTACACTTCGTACATAGCCCTCAGTCCTGGACTTGCTAATTATCCGTCTTAGATACTTACAGTATATAAACCACTTGTAGATCTCCGTAGAACCTTAGTTCGAATATCATCTTAGATTCTACTCATTCTGCCTCCTCCGGACTTAAGCCACTTTCCACTTTAAGTCACCTTCTGAGACTTAGGATTGATTCCTATAGTCTATATCTCCGACTCTATCTTCGGATAGTCTATCTCCGTTAGTTTCTAGTTAGGAACTCGTTCCAAAACTAGCCTTAATCTCTGTCCTCTCCTTACGTTCCGAATAACCTTCGGACGTATCATATCCGACACCTTCGGACACCCGGATCCATCACGCAACTCCTTCCAGGTCTTCGGACGAATAACTCCTCCCTGAAATAAGGGGCATTACTCGAGAAAGGGGCACAGTGCACGAACTGAGGCCAAAGCCCTTCGGATCTCTCTACCCTTGAGTACAGTCTTAACAGTGATTGTGCATGTTTATTGAAGGGATGGCATGTGACATATGCTCCAGGTGTGATAGGAATGTTGGGAGGATAAAAATGTGAAGACTGAGGAGGACAGTGATGGACAGGAAACAAACCGAGTCTAAGGAGTGTTCAAAGCGGTGGTTGGTGTAAAAGCTATGGGACAGTGGGTTTCCACATCTGTAATCATACTTTAGGGTTCGGAGTGTAATGCCTTGTACTCCAAACCCTAATCACTAGTTTGGTGCAGAGCTTACTGCTTGTTCGAACTTCGCAGAGTTGAAAAAAATTTGTCTGAACATTTTTGAACTAAAGTTGTTTTGCTTGTAAGTGTCATGGCTGCACAAGCACACTGTGACATACCTTGTGAAAACCAAATGATGGACAGCATAGACAAGAGCCTAAGGGTTCAGATGCCAGACAACATAGTATAACACTTTTAGAGGATTGGGAGGGTTCATGTAGGCACACAGGGAGGTTCTGGAGGCCCGCAAAGGGATGCGAGAGTACAAACTATGGTTGGAAGGCAGATTAAGTAATGCTAGATGCCTATTGGGAGGGTTAATGGAGGTGCGCAGGGAGGTGCTGGAGGTCCAGGAAGGAATACGAGAGCAAGAACTATAATTAGATGGTGGGAGGGTGGGTCTCAGAGATAAGTTTCCCACAACATAGAAATCGGGTCACTCAGACCCTTTATAGTGCAGGCCAGAGGGTAGGCATAGTGTTGTTGTGGGCTGAGGGGTGTGCAATGGGCAATATACACTAGAAAACAAAGTGGCATAGAACAAATATTAAACAAACATAGTGTGTGAGAACAGTAAAGTCACGGTTTTGTCTAGTGTGCACTGGCGGTGCTCTGTATAAATGACATTTTAGCTCACTAAAGAGGACGTATAAGCCCTGCCTGTCCTCTTTACTAACTAGGTAATATGGGAAGTATAGATGTTTATGTTGTCTATTGAAATGTTCACTGTTTCTTTTGACCTTGACAACACCAGAATGAGTCTCTCTGTGATGACCCAACCCAACCAAGTCATGTTTCACCCTCACATGGTATGTGATGTTGTCTTCCCAGGTGAACAGCTAAATCTCATATGTGCACTCACTCTAGGATCATGGTTGAGACTGCGCTTGGAAAATTTACAGTCTGGTTCACATTGGAATCAGAAAAAAACCAAACTGGACCATTGAGAATGGTTCTTCTCAATGGTCTGGTTCTAGGTTCAAAGATTTTGAAGAACTGGTGCATGGTTTGGTTTTCAGTTCTTGCCCAGGACCCTCTGAACTGGACCACGGCAGCACTAAGTGATCTAGGTATGGCAGGACAAGAGGAAGCGACTCACCCTCAGTCATGTATAACAGACTGAGGGAAGAGATGAACCATAGGTATCAGATATATATATGAGTTGTATTCCTTCTGCTAACTCCGACAAGCAGTGTTGTTCATGGTCACATTGGTGATGTGCAATGCACACATCAACAGACCTCTACCTCATCATGTAAAGCATGAACAGCGTCAATAAACTCCATAAACACTCAACTAGCCATCTCTGGCCCATCCAATGAGAGCTGGGAGGATGCAAGTGAGTAACTGTAATGCCCAACATCAGGGAGTGCAAAGATCCATCTGAAGATACTGAAGAAACTGACATGCTAAGGGATCCACCGCTGTCATGAGAGGTGCTGTAATCATCTTCTGAGTCTGATTCCTCAAGTAGCTCATCAAGTGTATGTTGCACAAGCTCTACATAGTGAGCCAATATAAGGTCATCATGTGTATTTTTGAGGGCTTGTAGCTGTTGTTTTCATTGCAATATGTGAGGCATGGTTGATCTTATCAGCATAGTATGGACAGTGATCAGTGTAAGCAGAGCAGAGCTATAATTCAGACTTTCAATAGTGTCATCCAACTTTCCAAACATGTTGTACTTCTCTTTACTTTTTTAACTTTGAATACCACTATTAAATAATTAAATATTTATAAGTGTATATATTCCATGGTCCAATTTTTCACAGCAATAGCAACAAGGTTTGATGTCTACTACAATGTATGCTCATGTGCAAGTTCTGGAAGAGCCAAACAAGTAATGGGATTACAAAAAAGACAAAGAATTATTGCTAGAAAGATCAAAGTGAGGAGCCATACAGTGATCAGCTTCAATCATTGTCATTCTCCATCCAGTGGTAGTCATAGCATCATCTTCTTGGCCTTCCTGCTATTTCGTCTGATCCTGTCAGCGGGCTTTCTTTGGCTTGAATCAGTCATTTGCTGTGTTCATTGATCGATCCATTCCATTTTCAGGTTTTGGTTCGCACTCAAGTGCTTGCAGTTCGTCAGCGGATAAAAAGGGTTTGCTACTCGTTATATACAGCATGCTGAACCGCGAGGAGGAAGCGATGGGATGGGGCAGATGCGAAGAGATCCAAGAAAATCGCACAGGGACTAATCAGGTAGCGGGCATTGCCACTTTAGCTAGCCCAACCGGCTTGTTATATATGCGCCTCCATAGCAGGGAACAAAGTTGATTTTGAAATTGAAACTCTCGCGGATACGGACGAGATTTCGACCTCTTTTCCGTCTGTCGACGCATGTTGAATGTGGATGCAAGCGAAAACAATGTAAAGAACTGACGGGTTGTCTTTCTCCCGAAAGCATCGGCACAACGTCCTGAATCATTGCGAATTCAGCACGAAGGGGGATAGAGCAGGATGTATCATGCAGCTCACCGAACAGAAACTGGCCGATCACACTTCCGATATTGGCAGAAGCTTTCAGTAATCCTTACGTGCATAATTTCGTCTGGTTAAAGTCTGATACGGGATTCTGCAGTCGAGAAAGGCCAGATGTCTACCAACCAAGAAAAAGCCAGCCTTGATGACAGATAAGCACACACAGACTCAGACACGGTGCCAATCGCACTCACCTCGGTGTATGGCAGAATGAATTGGGGGTCTGCCCCCGCTGGATTGCCCATGCTCCTGGAGGGTAGTTCTCTGGCGAGTCTCTTTGCCTCCTGCTTGACTAGACATCGTGCCGCGCTGGTAGGTAAGGGATCGATGATGTGATGTGACTACGGATGGAGGTGAAAGTGAGAGCTGGGCGACCCATTGTTGTTCAGCCACTCTGCCAGAATCCCCTGCGCGACGTGGTGCGGGGCGCCCCAAGAAATACCTATCGCAAACTGTACTCATGAGCTCGCTAGTACATGACCGATGCATGTTAGATACTATATGCCAAATAAGACAGCAGGGAAACATACATGATTTGGGTCTACCGTTGTAGCCAACTCCATTGAATCCAACGCGGATTGATTGCGGCATACTTTGACGCGGACTTGGAGTTGTTTCGGTTTGTTTGTCACCTGCGCCACAGCGGCTCGGTCTGCATCAACTACTCATCAATTGTGAACCTTGACTTGAAATATCTAACATGTTCGGTGTGTCATGCTAGCGTAAAAGCTGGCTCCCAGGTTTGCGCATTCATATTCTCAAAGTGAAAATTTTCTTTTCTACCTGAGCCTCCTTCTGCCTGGCCAATAATGCTGGCGCCACCGCACACACAAGACACCTCCCTGTAACTCTGCCTTGTCCGCCGAGGCCGGGCTCAAGTCTACCCCACACGCAGTTGGTTCCATTATTGTCAGTGAACACATCAATAGTGCGGGCGTTGAGTACGTCAGTTCTTGTTCTCGCCACGACTGGCATCGCCTGCGTTGAACTTCCCCATTCACGTAGAGTCTCCCATGGATCACCAAAGATGTCAAAAACACGAGGCAGACACGACACTGCATGAGATCCTTGCAAGGTGCGGAGGTCAAAACAGCGGCAAACATTGCCAGTTGAGGCTTGCGCCGACTTGCGACTTGCCTGCGTGGCGGTGGGGGGACCTCCTTCCTCTGACTACAGGTCTACTCATTGCACCCTTCTTCGCTCAAGCTGATCTTCAACATCAGCTATTTCAAACGATGAGCGAACGCAGTCAATCAAGAGACTCGAGAGACAAGATCCACCTCTCGAAAACCGTGTATTCGGCAAAGCAACTGCTGGTGAAAGTTCAGTATGCGACTATGTCGCTCCAGACCCGGCGGCAAAATTCGTCGGTTGTTAGGGAAGGTCAAGAATGCGACAAGCAAGATTTTCCGTGAGTAAATGAGAATGTCAAGTTTCCTGGAACGAAGCTCATGTGACCGTACAAAAGCACTCAAAGGACTCACGCGACCGCAACCTTGTTATCGTGAAGGCGCTTCTTTGATTCTGAATATCAAGGTAGGTCACCTTTTGGTTTCCACCCCTCCCTTCTTCCCAATTCTGATAGTCACGCAGGTTCAGGATGCTCCCTCTGGCGCAGAACAAGGTGCCGATCTTGAATCAGCACTTCAGACCATGAAAAGGGCTGCGAAACCCATAAAGCCACTTTCGGAACATGTGGCATCTACCGCCCAAATGCATCAGCGGACCTCGAAGCTACACGTGATTTCCAGGACACTCGACAACGTCATCGGGATGCTTTCGGAGGTATGAAACCATATCTCTCTATTGGAACTGAATGAATTCTCGACGCTAGATCTCAGCAGGATGAGGTATGCAGATGGCGCAGGAGGATATACTGAGAAACAATGCTAGCCAGGGACGCTCATATCTGAGATCGTGGCAACGAGTCAACCAGCTGGCGAGCCCTTGCTAGAGGAGCACGCTAACTAGGTCAAATCACCAGACTCATTCTCTTCGGATGGGACTCGCATTGCGATTGGTCCCTCCGGATAGGACTGTCTGGCTCCACAGGCTAGGTATGATGCATTGTCATTGAATGCTGCAATGCAATTCACGCCACCTGCGGCCTCGAGGGATCTGGCGACACATTACCGTGTCGGGCAGATGCTGCTGGGGTGGAAGGTCGTGTCATAAATGACCCTATTTTAGGGTTGGGAATGCGGGGTGGGTGCATTCTTAGTTCCATAGTCACGTACGTGCACAGTATTCTCATTGGAGTTTTGCAGCTTGTTATGCCCCCCACGTCGCCTAGCTCGCTCACTCACTCACGCCATCGTACCGTCGATCGTGCGCTTCGCCTCATGCCGTTCGTGGGTTGCGTGGTCCGTTATTTGAAAAAGTCCTTGCAAGCTGGTCGTCCTCGTCTGCTCAGCATCCCTCGACGTTCATAGTCTGTACTACATATTGGGAAAGCGTGGTTTCATGTGGGGGTCACTTCCACGACTATCAAGCTCCGAAAGTCGAGAGGCCTCATGCGTCGGCGAAACTCCAATCAATTCATCAACGCCCCGCTCGATTAAACACGACACCCGGATGTGTTAGCATTCACCGGATATTTGTCGAGTCGCATTAACCTTCAAAGTAGTGGAGCTGAAATATACTATCATTGTCATGCCATCAATCACATTATCTGCCGGTGCTGGTGATGATCGATGAACTGATGAAACCCTGGGGCTGCTGTCTTCGTATAGCCCCGACGAGGCTCATGCTCAAATTTAGAAATATGTGACATAACAATCTGGTAAAAAGGCGGGAGGCGGTTGTTTGTCTCGCTCCAAAACCAAACAAAGGCGGTGAGTTTGCCCAATGGAAATAGCTGTAAGCCCCACTGGGTCAGTGGTTTTTTTCTCTCTGCCCCCCCCCCACACACAAAGCAAAGACAGCCCCAAAAGCTCGCCCCCATTTTCCCCGGGCTTCAAAAGATGCTCAGCCCGCCCAGTGTCTCTCCTTCCCTCATGGTCGGAGGACCGTGTTCTCCCTCAGACCTCACGGAGTCGGGCACTTCCCCCCCGAGCCAGAAGAACAGCAGCCCTCCGACGCCCACGGCTGTTTCGACATGCTCCCTCATCCAATGGCCCCAGATCGCCCAGGAAGGCTCTTCAGAGGGTCACGCTGCCTCGAGATCCCGTCTGGATGATGCTGATCCGCTCTGCAATCTCACTGACATCGCAGAGTTCCGGGCGCTGTCTCTCATGACTAGATTCCAGCCCGAACTCCAGCTTTTCGTCTGTGACAGATGCAGGTGTGCGGTCTGGGCTGATCACCTGATCGGACATATATTCGTCAACCATAAATCGGAGGTCGCCAGCACCCGGAGGGACGTCGCTGTCGCTGCCGTTCAGAGGGCCGGCGAGAGGCTTCATCCGTTGGAGTCCAGAACTGTGAGAGTCCCCCTTCCTCAGCGTCATCTTCCTCCCTTGCCTTGGTTGCAGCCGCCCACCGTCGGCTATAGATGCCGCCTCTGTCCATACGTAGCTGGAACGATTCCTTCTGTTCGAAGTCATGGCGTCAGACTTCATCCGGGGAAGACCTGCTCCAGCAGACGAGACCAAGCCGTCCCTGTGCAGGTGCTGTTCTCCAGGACACAGTACTTCGTTGTGCACCAGACACTGCGGAATGTCAGCTCGGGCGACATCTTTTTGAAGTTTTACTCCGACCTTCCAGCGCAGTACTCCGATGGGGCCTTCATAGATGGAGAGGCCGCTGAGGCATCAGACCCTGCCGATCTGTCACCATTCCTGACGAACTCGGGGTGGGCTCAGGCGACTGAGGGATATTCCATCCCTGCACTGCGTGCCATGTCATGCGCCAAAGCCCACGAATCTAGCGTCCCTTGGCTGTCCATGATCAAGGGGCTGGGAAGGACCTACCTGTCCACCATCTGTTCCACCGCCAACATTGAGCACAAGCTTCTCGAGGGGTTGACGTGCTGGCGTTCTCGACAGTAAGCGTCGACCGGTAGTCTTGCCTTCTCGCACCTCGCTGATGTATTCCACAAGTCGCCCGTTCCAGGTTTTGCAGCACGCTGAGTCAGTTACAAGCTATGGGCATTATTGCGATCGGCTTGTCTCGATGACGCTGAGGGCTCTCGACTCTGGAGATGTCAAGGGCGGGCAGCTGAACGTACCAGACAGTGACAGTGGGACTCGGTCAGATGAAGGCGCCCCAGCCGCCTATGGCCGATTGCGATTGTCTGACGTTCGTCAGGCTGAACCGAATTGGTGCGACATGGAATTCGCAGATGACGATGAAGATGAGGACAGCCTATGGCTCGAAGATCATTCCATTCCAGACGACGACGACGACGACGATGACGACGATTCAGCGCCTATTGGCTTTGAGACTCTAGAGGATCTACCTGTCTATCCTATAGCACTGAACGGCGAGCAAAAGCGGTGCGCCCGAGAACTTATACAGTGCTGTATCAGCAAAGGTCCTTCAAAGCAGCGTCTTTCAGCCTATCATCTCGTCCTCCTATCCATCTTCACCACCGATGCGGATAGCTCGTCCTTCGGTCCTCTTCACTCCCTGATCGAGGGCTTCGTCATGTCTACTAGTATTGATGATCAAGGACGGTTCTCGCCTCCCCATCTCATCTCGCCTCATTTAGCCAAAATCGTGTACGCCGCCCTCTTTTCGATCTTAACCGAGGCGATGAAGTCTTCCGATCCGTATCTGTGAGCATTCCACCGATGTCTGATGCGATCGACGTCGTTAAAATGTGGTGCTTTCGGTAGAAAGTTTCTGGACTCGCTGCAGCATTGGATAGCTCCAGGAGAACGATCTCCATTCTGCTCGGTCCGCAGATACTCTCGCATGTGCTTCAACGCATGTCGAGGTCGCGTCTCCCTTCCCCGCCTTCGATTTACAGAGAAGTATGGCCAGGACTTCTTCTTTGACGGAAAACTTCTTTCTGTCACATCTATGACGAAGATGTACCATGCGGTCTACAGAGAGACGGAACGCATCCTCCACCAGGAGCTTTTATTCGGAGCTAGTGAGGATGTGCTAGGTCGGCTCAAAAAACCTGAGGAGATGGCGGAGAATCCTCACCAGCAAGTTACCGGCAGGGGCGTCCTGGTTTCTGAGATGCAGGCCGCTTGGAACCCGGTCAAGTTCATCATGCGCGACGAGAAGCTCTGCAGCATGTACTTTAGCATTGACTCGAACGGAGTTCCGGTTCCGCAACGAGGGGCATGGGAGCAGTACCTGAGGGCGGTAGAGAGATTCAAGGAACATTTTTATTTTCTTTTCCATCAGATCCCTGGGATGCCCAGGCGAGGATCTGAAGAAACACGAGCCAAAATCGTGGACATGAGCTTCCGACAGAGAAACATCATGTACCTTTTCAATCGCCTTGCCTGCGTCGGCGATTACAACAAAACGTCTAGGAACACCGGCCAGGATAAGCTGACGCTGCACTTCTTCGCTCGCCCATTGGAAAACATCCTCCGGCGTTTCCAAGCCTCGGTCGCTAGCATCAACGCCTGGGCCATCGATCAGCTGCTGCCTCCGGAACGCGTCGATCCCCACCACCACTGCTATCTTCTGTCCAGCATGGGAAACAGGTGGACGTCCGAACGGCTTTCCCAGATTCTTCGGCGGCTCACCTCGGAGCACCTTCCGGGGCGGGTCAGCCTCGATATGAACTCCCTGAGGCACATCCTGCCGGGCATCGCGGAACATTACCGGATCTCAGATGCCCTAGCAGCACAAGAGGCTGACAATGTCATGCACGCTCAGCTGGGTCATACGTCTGAGACCGGAGATCGTTTGTACGCTAGAAGCCTCGATGATCATCCTCGACTCACTAGCTCAGTGGCTCACCGAACGATGGCCTTTTGTGACCTGTGGCAGGAGTTACTGGGCTTCAGCGGGGACCTTCCTGATGAACATGCCGCTCTCTCCCTTCAGAGCTTGTATGCTCGACAGCGGCCTCACTCTGGGAGATCCCTTTCAATGTTTTGGACCATCGAGCCTTCCGCCGTGGCGGTCGATACTGACACACGGAACTACCAAGACCTCAGTGACCGTATCGCTGGGATGGAGCGCAGCATCGCTGGATTGGCTGGCGCCCTCGCCAATCTGACCCAAATGATGCCTGCCGTGCTCCTCGCAGCAGCAGCAGCAGCAAAGCCTCTGGTGACAGCACCCCATAGGGACTCGAGCGCAGTGATCTCGACCAGCAGTGGTCGATGTACCTCTACTGATGGCGCCTTGCGCGCAGGCGCTGCGGCTGTGTCAGCGACCGTCAGTAAAAGAATCGAGCCTCGCTCAGCGGTGAGCGCAAATTCTTCGTCGGCACTAGCTGCGGAGTTTTTTTTTTTTTTTTTTTTTTTTTTTCAAGGCTGATACCACGCGGCAGCAGCCATCGATCGATGCGACTGGGTCTCCATCTGGGTCCCACACACATATTTTGGACGACGCTGAGGCGAGTTTTTCCGACAGCATACCAGCACCATTCGGTACTTACGCGGTCGTCGATCTTCTCACCCAGGAGCCAGAAGTACGTCCTCCGAAAAGGGCGAGGACCTGTACTCCAGAGTATCGATATCATTCAGAACCAGCGGGGGCCGTGGTTGAACCTGACATATCGCCCCCGGCTTCCGTCACCGTCGGTCTGGGTCGATCGAACGATCTGGCTGACGCCGCAGACGTGCCTGTTGATGACGACGCTCTGAACCTCACCGATTCTGAGGTATCTGCACTGACTTGTGCTCCATCCGTTTTTTTTATTATGGGGTTAGCTAACGTATTCTGTCGTACGACCAGGTTCTTCGAGCGCGCGGAGACCAAGCGCACTGTCCTAATTGCCGCGTCTGCGTGATCGGCTCTGATGATATACGAGCAGCTCATTTTCGAGGCAAAAAAGCCGAGGAAGGCAACAGCAGCTGGCACGTCCTCAGCTTCCAGGTCGACGTTCCGTGGCGCAAGGCCAAGTACCGTATCTATCGTGAAAGAGACTTCAAATTCACGTGCTGCTGCGGTGAATTTTCACACTATGAAAAGAAGGAGATGGTGGATCATCTCGTCTCGTTGGACGCTGATGGCCAGGTAGCACATAAAAGCATGAGGGAGCAAAAGCCAAGTTGGCAGTACAAGTGATCCCACACGGCGCGTTGGTTCATGCTCCAGTAGTTTTATAATACTGTCCTGTTCTGTTCATCCGATATATATATATATACATACATACTGATTGAAGTCTCTTCTCGATAGCGCGAGCTACTGCTCATTCGTTGGGACCGGGCGACATCTCCCTCGTTACTCGCGTGCTGTTTGCCCTACCACGAGTTGCAAACGCACGTGCGACCTCGGCACGCGAATCGGCCGAGGGGACCGTGACTTCGTTCACGGCTGCGTAATTCATGCAGCGCTTCTACGCCGTGTTTGATGTCGCCGACCACGCACCCCCCGTCGGGGGGTTTTTTTTTTTTTTTTTTCTTCCACGACTGAGTTCACTGCGGCCACCGCCAACCAAAATATGGATCATCATCATCTTTGCGACGCAAGGTGGCGTATCTCGAATGCCGGGGGTGGAGTCGCTCGTTTCTTGACGACACGACTCGACTCCCGGAGACGAGAGAGCTGATCGACGGATGGTCCCGCAGGGACGAACCTGGTTTCTGAAGAGGGAGGGGATCGCATCGGAGCTTCAAGGAACGCTTCGACCAGCTTTGCCCCTGAGATTCTTTGAAACCGTCCGTATGCTTCTCCCCTTCTTTCCGTCCTTCCGCTCGCTCCCATTTCTGCGACCGCCCCCCCCCCCCCCCATTGAATTTACGGGTCCCACCTCCCCCGGATGCTCGTGCTCTCACTCTCGCCGCGTCCCGCCCCGGTCTTCTTCTCGCCCGCCCTGCGAGACGAGAGAGAGGTTCCGGGGGTCTCTCGATCGGGCGGCTGCCGCTGGCGCTGGCGCCTACGGGGGACGGCGCCGGGGCTAACGATATGTCTCGCGCGGCACGCCCCCCTCCCGCGCCCCCCGCCGTCCGCTACGGTCCGCTACGCATCCCCGTCGGTCCGCGGGTCGACGAGCTGGGGGGGGCCCCCCCCCCTCTCCCGCGGCTAGCTTCCCACGTCGTCGTCTCTCCTCCTCCTCGTCGTCTTCAGTTCGGCGTCGCTCGGGCGGACCCCGTCCAAGCGGTGCTGCGCCACCGGAGTTGGGAGGCGATTTCCCACGCGTCTTCTCCCCCGACGGACGGACGTTCGCATCCCGGAATTCGAGCGATCGTCTCGGCTCTCGCCGATCGAATCCGGTACGGGTCCATCCGCTCGCTGAGAATCCAGATGCCGCTCGACCCGTCGTACGACAGAAAAGACGAGCACGGAATGGAAGCTGGCCGACGGAGCGGGCGTTTCGTTCGATGGGGGGGAGGTCAGGCAGGGGGCGGCCGTCCACGCGCGCGTCTTCTCCGCTTCATCCTCGTGCTCGCTCCACAGCTTTGGCACTCTCCGTGCAGATCAAGCGCGTCCGACGCTCTTTTTGGCGCAGTGTGCGCGCGTCCTCTTTCATCTGCATCGGACCCCCTCGTCATCGCGGTCCCTGCGATCTCGCGAGCCTGCCTGGGCCATCACGATTCCCGCAGTCTTCCCATCCATCTTCCCCCCTGAAGAGCCTGACTCGACGCATCGACGAAGTCGGGGTCGTCGAGCATTCTCCAGTGCGCGAAGTAATAGCGATCAGCAGCGGCGCCCTATTTCTCGTCGCGGCCGTCTTGGATCTTGCCTCCCACAAGCTTCCGGCAGAGCTCGTGCAAGATCGGATTCGCTTCGTCCGCACGGTTGCAGACCGTCGTCCCCGCCGTCTGTCGTGCGGTTCCAGACTGCAACGACGCCCAACGCTTCGCGAGCTGGGTCGCCGTCGGAGCGCATTCATCCGACCATCCTTTCGAAGGTTCTCGAGAACGCCGCCATTTTATTCGCGGGTGGCTTGCATCGCAACGACAGCTCGAGCGACAGCCTCGCTAGACACGCCTCGTCAGCCACGTTCGATCAGTTCTTTTCCCCAGTCATCGACCGTTCGTCATTGAAAAATCGTAGCATTTGAAGGTTCGCTTACCGCCTGGACTCGTCGGCCAGAGTCACGTCGGTCTCGTTGGAATATGTTCCGACGGACTTGTGAAAAAAAAAAACGGAGCTCGATCGCATCTGGCCCGTGGCCCTGCTTGTCATGAGGCTTGAACCGTCTTTTTCGCACGTTGCACGTAGTGAGACGAGTTTTTCGAGGGGGGGGGAGGCCAGGCAGTGCTAAAAGCTCCCAGTTCATCTTCTGATGAAGCATTTGCGACGTCCGAGTCGGGCGATGCTCGGCGACTCCTGAAAGCGGGCTGACGCTCACATTCGCCCACGCGCTTCCCGCCGTTTCCATTTCTCGTCTTTCGGTTTTTTTCTTTTCTTTTCTTTTCTTTTTCTTTTTTCGCGGATGCCTGCACTCTACGCGAAGGAAAGCATGGTGGCGTTGTCTACCCATCCGTGTCGTTCCGTTCAGATTCGCCCACGCGCTTCCCGCCATTTTTTTTTTTTTTTTTTCGCAGATGCTAGTGCAGTCGAAATGGTCGTGTCGCATGCCGATGGGACCGCGAAAGTGTCGTGCATCATGAGGAATGTGCGAGACGATGTTTGTTCACATAATTGTGACACGCGTGACCTCCGCCAAAAGTGTGACAGAAAGTTATCGATGGTTTCCACGCAAGTACATGATTGAGACGAGAGGGATTGTTCTAGACGTGTTTGTCGAGCGTCATGCAGTTCTTCACGTCGTAGGTCAGCGCGAAAATTTCGAAGTCGTGAAGTTCGTCGTCGTCGTCAGAATCGACTTCAATGACTTCGCCATTTGCGACAAGGGTTTCACGACGGACCTCATCTGCAATGGATGAGTCACCGCCATCAAACGTAGAGAGCGCACCCGATTCGAGAGTTTTGAAGTGGCGTTCGACAATTTCAGCGTGTGTCGCAGTAGGATGAGAATCAATAAAACGATAGACTGTCATCCAGTCAGAGTGCGTGAGAGATTTTGGCGAGAAGCGCGTTCGCTGGCTGTAGAACGAGCTGAAGTTCGAGGGTTGTCCTCGGTGATTTTCTGCCACTTCGCAGGCGAGTTGCATACAGCGGGCTTGTCGCGAGGTTTGCGCTTTTTTTTACAGCAGCTTGCATGATAAGAGAGGCCGGCGGTATTATTTTCCAAAAAAAAGCGCGCATCTGTTTTTGAAAAGTGATCCTAGAAAGATCGATTTTTATCTCAACAAGGAAGCAAGCTATTGACATGGTCCGAGCGACAAAACTGATCAGAAAAATCGAACGCAGACGACCGCGAAAAAACCAAGCGATTCGGTGAAGTCGGTGGTCACCTGCTCTCACAGAGCCAACAGTCTACAAAGTTTGATTTTAGATACAAACTTGATAAAGAGCAATGAGGCGCAGACGACTGTAGAACGAATGGAACGATCTGGCGAAGTGGACACTTGTCTCGTGTCTAGTTACTAGTATACAAACCAAATTCGCACACATCTCACTTTTCCCGGTCTGCTACATTGTCTCGCAGGATGGCAAAGGCTCCTGCACGAGTGCGCAAGGTCAAGGAGCCTCGTAAACGCGGCCGTCCTCCAAAAAAGCAATCACAGCTCCCCAGTGGTACACAGGCGGAAGATCCTTCAAAGTCAGGAAGTCGTCTCAAAGACTAAACCACGGCCACGTCCCATTCCACCAAAAAAAAGCCTGGATGCCAGGTGGATCCAGCTCCGCACCAGATGTCGGCGGAGCTGCTCTCGTCGACAAAAATGAGTTGGTCGGGTCTATACTTGAGGCCAATCTGATGCATGTACTCAGCACGTCTATCAAGGTTCCGCTCTCTTGCTTCTCGAGTGATCTATTGCACACATCAATCAAACATCATTGTCAACGAGACGAGAATCAAGACACTGACTTTCTTCCTTGAATATCCCGTGCGATGAAGCGTTCGCCAGATGGTGGACAATGACGGGTGTTTCCCGCGAGCCTTGCTAATCTCATCACGGAGCTCGTCTAGATACATATCACAGCTGCGGGACAAGCAGCCATGCCTGTACTTTTATGTGTCAGAATTTGCACAGAAAGAGATTGAATATGGACGCACCTCGATATCTTCCAAGTCCATCATTCGAGTTCTACCACTCTTACCCCTCTGACTTTCTACGGCTTCCCAGTCAATTTATAGCATCGCGCAATCCTTTCTATTGTCGATTTGCTTGCACCAGTGTATGCCATGATTTCAGACGTGTCAAGGAGTGGTAGCATTCGGATGATAATTTCGCATAGTTCTTGCGACGATGTGTGACCTTTCATAGTGGGGTAAGGGAGACGTTTGACCGGAGAAAAAAGTGTTGTTGTGGACTGTTGGCTCTGAGAGAGCAGGTGACCACCGACTTCACCGAATCGCTTGGTTTTTTCGCTGGTCGTCTGCGTTCGATTTTTCTGATCAGTTTTGTCGCTCGGACCATGTCAATAGCTTGCTTCCTTGTTGAGATAAAAATCGATCTTTCTAGGATCACTTTTCAAAAACAAATGCGCGCTTTTTTTTGGAAAATAATACCGCCGGCCTCTCTTATTATGCAAGCTGCTGTAAGTTTAGAGACATTTTCGAGTGGTATGGTATCGTTTCAATTGCTCGCTGGCTTCTATACATGGTCAAAAGAGACAGTACCACTGAAGCACGACAATAAATTTATGCGCTATGTTATTGTACACGTATCCCACCCTATCAAATCAATACTCATAATGCATATTGGGTATACAAAGTTACCATATGCATTATGACCATTTCAACTGTGCTCTACACAAAGGAATGCATGGTGGCGTTGTCTACCCATCCGTTGTTGTTCTTGACCCAGGCGGCAAACTCCCTGTCGGTCTGGAACACCAGCGAGGCCCTCGCGCCCTTGTAGTTGAGGTTGAAATGGGTGACCTCGCTCGACCTGAAGAGAGCGACGTCGCCGGGCCGCAGCTCGAGGACGAGCCCATTCTCCAGCAAGCACAGGGCTCCGCCTTCGAAGTGACCGACGGGTATGACCAGGCACAGATGCCGATCGAAGACGTCGCGGTGGGCTTTGGTGCAGACGTTGACGTTGATCACGAGAGATACGAAGGGAGCGATGGGCGACGCGCAGTTGCCCGGCAGGCTGGACGCGTGCCGCCAGATCCTCAAGGCCGCTGTAGCAATGGGGCACTTGGCGACAACGCACCACGCGCGGCCTGCGGAACCAGACGGTCCCGTCCGCAGAACCAGTCGCAACGCGAGTCCCATCCGAAGAGAATGAGAATGAGTCTGATTTACAGAAAGATCGACTTGACCTGCCAAGCGATAGACGTTGACCAGGGAATGAAGCACTAACAAAAATGAGATAAAAAAACTCACTGAGTTAGCGTGACACTGAAGACTTGACTTCACTCAGCAACTCCTCAGCTGCATCAACATCCGTTTGAAACCCCCAGCATGAGGTAGAGCAACGGCGACATGGAGATTCGGTCCGGATGATCAGCGGGACGCGAGTTCTGGCAAGGGTGTGTTGACCTGGTCGACAAGATGACAATGGGGACACGATGGTTGAGTGGCACAGGGTGAATGTATGTCGACATGTGCGTCGCTGACGGATTGAGCTTCGAGCTTGACTGCCACCGTGGTCACAGACGATATAACGTGGTATAGGGAAACGGTCGACCAGTAAGTCCTGTGTGTACAGCCGTCAAAGTGAGTCAGAAGCGCAAAGCTGAATTGTCGCACCTGAGCATCTGTAACAGGGTTTTCCAACAGCTCTTTGAAGTTCTCATACCCATCCTGATCTTGGTAACCTGCCTTCCTCCATTGGGCCACCGTTTCACCGTGGAAAATAAGAGTATGGAAGGTGTCGAGGAGGAGAATGGCAAGACAGGCTGGGGCTCGACATCGAATGTGTACGACATCAGAGTGGGTTGAATCATGATCAACGAGTTGTTTACATCTTCTTCGTTGAGAATATGTCTGTCAAATGACCTTTAAGCATCCAAATATAATACACAGCAGAGGTACAGACCTGTAATCTACAAAATTCTGGCAGAGACGGATGAGCATGCGGTCGAGCCAGCGTAAAACATCTGGTGAGTCGTATATTTCAGCCTTGAACACAGCTATCCTTGCCATAAGTACGGCAGCGGCTTCTTGGTCGAAGGACGAAGCAATGCTAGGAGAGTTCGCTTCTGCAAAATTCCGAGCGATTGTGGTGACACGCAAACGCATTTGCCCCGACGAGTGCTGATGATGGGTAACGAATTGAATGAGACCCCTTGATCCGGGGGACAATGGCTGGCCCGCAGGAGTAACGATTTCGAAGTAAATGGCAGCAGATGTCCTAGGTGTGATGGAGTTGATTCGCCAGGCTGATGTTTGACCCATACCGATTTCCGTCTCGCCAACGCAGGCAGATTTCTTCCCAATGGAGATTGCATGTCCGATAAGGCCAGAAACCTTCAGTTCTTTAGCTGTCTAAATAAATTCAAGTCAAAAAGTTGTGTAGAGTATGTGAGGCGACTTGCCTGTACGTCGAACGTCGCATTAAAACCCATCTGCAAGATGTCCTGGTCGTCCTTATTGAACACGCGCAGGAAGCTTTGCTTGAAAATTGACGTGGCAAACGAATCAAATAGGACGTTGACGCCGTTCGTCGAGTTGGGTAACGACTTCATCTCCAGCAAGCCCACTTGATCCAAGCAGCCAGCAAATAGATCGACAGCGTGACCATTATTGGATGCTCTCTTCGCCGGACCTTCATAGAACTAAAACAGAGAGAACTATGATGCTATCGAGCATTGTTTCACTAATCTAGGACAAACCTTTAATGCACATTTGTAGTGCTTGACGCTGTCCCGTTCGATGTCGTGATGAGAGCGGATAGGTTCCTTGAGTTCGCTACTGACAACCATGCCTGGACCCTCCGTTGCAGGTCCGCCCGCGAAAACCATGATACGTGAGCCCGTGTTAAGGAAAGTCGTCTGAGAGATATGTTGTCACGCGTAACTCTTCTCACCACAATTGCTATACACACCTCCAGGGGTCCAATGGCTAGATAAGTCGACCGCTCGACCAGCCTTGATATGTAGGTGTTTGCTTGATCCAACTAATCAGTTCGTCCCGCCGCACCTTCATACCTTGATCTGCCGACTGAACTTTTGTCTTCTTCCCATCTACGAATTCCCACTTTTGCTCTTTAACAGTCACCAAACCTTCCTTGAGCTCATCACCGCCCAAAATCACAGCAAAAGGAACTTCATCCTTTTCACCAGCCATGAACTGCGCAGTGAGCTTCAGTTTCCTCTTTGCGAGGAAGTCAGTCTGAAAAAAAAAAAAAAGAGTTAATACATGAATTGGAAAACGACAATTTGACTAACCTTTATGCCTGCTTCCCTGAGTTCCTGCACGAGTGCAATCCGCTCTTCCAACAAGCCATCACCAGCAGCCAACACGTATACCATGGTCTCTTTACTCCGCATCCTCTTCTCGACCCACTTTGGCCACACAATTGCAAAGATACGGTCAAGACCAATACTGACCCCAATACACGGGAGCCCTGGTGCCTTCTTCCCTTCAGCAGCGGCAGCGGCAGTGAACATACCAACCAGGTTATCGTACCGGCCACCAGCAGCAATGGACCCGACACCAACCTGCGATTCATCCACTCCATCCTCTTCGTTATCATCAGCTTTGGCTTTTTTCGAGGGTTTCGGTTTTGGGGGGGCTGGGGCTGGGGACTCTGTTGCATTTGCGGAAAGAGCTGGTGGTGCTGATGCTTCGACGATCGCTTCATAGGTGATGCCTGTATAATAGTCTAGACCACGGGCGAGAGACATATCGAACGAGATCTATGCATACATTAATATATATCATGTTCTAATTCACGGAAAGCGAGCTTACTTTGTCGAGCACTTTATATGCTCATAGGAGAGTAAAGAGAATATCCATGTCTGAAATGCCCTGCTTCGCGCTCGGGTTTGCCATGAGAGTGGCATCCGCTTTCAAAAGATCGAGTAGCGATGGACCACCTGTATAACAAATGAGATGAGATACTTGGCTTTGCATAAAATCAAGGCTGCCTACCTTTGTGCTTGACATACTCTCCAATCTTATCAGCGACATCTGGAGAAAGGCCTTTCTCTTCCGTCATTTCTTTCTTTACTTCTAGCCAGGGAAGCTGCACGCAATTAGAACCAGCATCGAAAATGCATCTCTATCGACCAACCTTGTCCAACTTGTCTACAGCAGAGGATATTGATCGAATCTTGTCCTGTGGACCGCAAGAACGACCTCAAGCTGGAAAAGTACATAGGATGAGGCCAGAATCACGACTTGAAGTAAAGGCAGCATACTGTAGTGTTAAGCGCGTCGCAACCTATGAGAAAAAGGTTAGATATATATGCGCGTCAGGAAACGCGCATGCAGACCATGATTCAACATTTCTCCCAAAGGACCAGCCATTCCCGTTCTCCGTGCCTGCTTGCTGCACTTGGATAAGCATGGATATAGACCGGTGGTAAGGTATCTACTCACCCGTCCACTGCGTCTAGACTTTGGTACATGAACAACCCAATCGCCCATCTAAGTTTCGAGGGTCAGCGTGACACAAGCTTGACACAAACAATAGAATGCGCGCACGTGAAGTAGATCCACTGAGGAGGCCCGACTGCTCCATCTTTCTCCGTCAAATAAAGTGGGTCGTAATATAGTAGCGTGATGACATTGAAAGCGACAATACACAGGCCAAGCAAGGTTATCTGAACAAGTTTGACTGACGCCAAGAACTAAGTGGTAATAACATACGGTATTTGGGGCGATGGTGAGTGGAAAGAGCTTGATGAACCAATTCCAATATAGCGTAAGGAGATAACGCGAAACCAAAGATCTTATTTTCAAAGTTCAGTATGACAGCAAAAGAACACTCAATGGAACAGTACCCACTCATCTACACCTTTATAGGAATACTTTTTGAGGTTTTTGAGTGCTGGCAGTGAGAGGTAACCCATAGAAAAAATCCCACTCTGCCACATAAAAGTATGTATTATGGTGTGTGCAGCAATAGTGCAACAAGGACTACATGCGCTAGTGACGAGTACGACGTGTGCGAGTAGTAGCCATAGTATGGACCGGGCGCTGCTTGTAATTCTCGTTTGCTAAACACAAAGTTAACGCGTGAAACGAGGAAGCAGTCTATAGCCTGAATGTTGTGTTTGCGAAACGCGTCGATTATGTACCGTAGATAAGACCAGGTATGTAAGGTGCAAAGTAGCTTTGCGTATATTTACATCTGTTTTAGCAGATTTCAGAATGTCCAGTTTTCACTGGGGTTCATGCACATGACTGAAGCGCATCTTGAAACCTATGAATGAAAGGGTAAGTCACAATAGGCTGCTGAGTGATACAAGGCAAGCAAATGGATACTAACAAATGAATTGATGTGATGGAATCACTGTGACTGCAGGATCACAGATAAGCGAGGGAAAGGAAATATCCATCCCCAGAGTCGCTGCCACCAAAAGAGACGGCATATCCGTAGTGGAAGACAAATGGTGCAAGGGCCCTGGTAAGTCAGAATGCCAGCAGTGGCCTCGGTATGCACACCAAACTTAACATGGCCTCCACCCCACCCCACAATGTGCGTAATGGTAGCGGTAAATATGGGGGAAGGGGTGGGGATGGAACTCATGTGCAGGGTGTATTGATAAACAACGATGGTGTCGCCAACACCAAGTTGCTCAGACGGAGAACTCGGTCCACAGTAGCCGTTGAACACCCACGTGTCTGAGTCAGAGTCAGCGCTGAAGGAGGGGTTGATAACGAGTGAAGCGGCTACCGATGTGACAAATGGCATATTATAGGCCAGGAGGAATGATACTGGGGTTCACAGTACTATATGATAGTCCAGAAGATTGCCGTCTGGTCCGTTTTGTCCAAAGACGCACTGGGATTTACCCTGGAGGAAACAACGTTCAAGCAGTTTAAGAGACCGGACTTGAAGCTCCTTGCATGGTCAGCTAATCATCGGCTTAATGCTGAACTGTATGCTACGCTGCTCGGACACTTAGCAAACGTTCGGTGAGCATGGCGTCGTTACTGTACCATTATCCAAACTGATTATCCGCCAGCTTTGTGAGTGTCACGGATCGTTTTCTTTGCGAGCTCGAGCCTGTAACGAAGGGTCAAGTGGCGAAAGACCTCGATACGAAGTACAAGCATCTAGTGAAAGGGCTCTGTCACGTTCAACTGAGAGTGAGATCCTGTCCTCTGTATTTTTGTGTTCATGTATCAGCTAGGTATGGCCGCCAGAGGCATTTGAGGAGGGAGCCGAGTTTCTGGAATTATCAGCCAAGTCTTTCGCAAATGCGCATGGTCTTCGGTTCAAGATCGCTTTTGCCGATACGTTGACTCGTCTCTTGCACCCCATTGGAAAGGTATTTCCTATTTGCTGGCTGGTACTGGTACACGCTAATATGACCTCAAGACGGCGCAGGCCGAGGTCAATCACCCACAATGAGAAAAGGCGATCGAAAGGATCTATTCGTAATAGTCTATCTATGAAATGGAATGAACCTTCACATCTCGCGAGGGTCGTCTTAGAAACATGAGATTGTATATCCTCGAGATGCGCACATATCAGCCTAGAATCTGAACAGATCAACCAAAACTGTCAGAATCCACGAACGACACCTGAAGGCGCCAGAGTGAGCGGAAAGGAGTGGAGGTACAGGCGAGAGCAGACACACGGCTTGCTAAGTATACAAGTCCCTCTCGTGAACCGTCCATCGTTGTAGGCGTTCGATGACAGCATCATACATGCCATCCACAGATCCTACATGTCATACTAGGACGACTACGGGGGCGCGGACGAAAGACCGTACACCATAGAATATGTGGACTCGAATTGATTCAAAGGAAAGCGGAGCAAACACGTAGAAGAAATGGAACTTGCGCACATGCGTGCTAAGCTTGGTACAGTTTTCCATTCTTCCTGTCGACAACTAACAATTAGTCCATGTTAGTTCTTACGCGTCCTCAACGAGACATTTTTGATCAAGTACAGCAGTTTGTATTGCAAAACCCCAGGAAACCCTCACAGCACCGTACTGCGGCCCTGACAATGCCTGATACGTTTCCCGCTCGGGAACGGAAGTTCATCAGCACCCTGGCGGAGGAGTTGCATCTGTCGGTTACATGGAATAAGTACGATGAAGAGGATCAAAATCTTGTCACATGGCGGCTCCCAGGATTTTTGGACGAACCCTTGGCAGAAACTGATCCAGAGCAGGCTAACGGAGACAGTAATAGTGAGAGCGAGTAGGAAGATGTGATGTGGAGGAAGATGATGAAGAAGGTAGGGCTGCAGTAGATCGAGTGTCAAAGAAATTCGACAAGGCCCCTGTGGTGGATGATGATGAAGAAGGTGGGGGTTTTGACGCACGACATGAACAATCCATCAACGACAAAATGTCCGAATGGAAGAGAGGATATTACAAGGTGCGTCCCCGCCTTGTATACCGTTCGTCAGACCAACCGGTTGCACGACAGGAGAAACTTGGAATCTCCTATGATGACCCTAAAGAGATGGACGACTTGATATACCGCTACGCAGAGGGTCTACAATGGGTTATGCATCACTATTACAGTGGGATCGCCTCCTGGGGCTGGTTTTACAATTACCATCACGCCCCGCGGATATCTGGTACTTTTTACATTCCCTGTCCTCATTGTGCTATGTTCACATTTTCTTCAAGATTTACGCGACCTTGGTGACAAGTCGTTCATGTTCGAGCTGTGTAAACCTTTCCGTCCTTTCGAACAACTGATGGCCGTCCTCCCGTCTGCAAGCATGGAACATGTTCCGATAGCATATCAAGTATGTTCAGTGGCCTGTGTCATGCATTAGACTAATCAACCATAGGACCTAATGTACGATCCAAATTCACCGATATTGGACTTTTACCCTCTTGAATTTGAGCAAGACTTGAATGGAAAGAAGCAAGAATGGGAAGCAATCGTTAAGATTCCCTTTATTGATGAGCAGCGGCTGTTACGAGCAATGAAATGTGAGTAGCAAATTCCGCTTTTTGGTTGTAGTTCGTCATCGTCCCATGTGTGCAGCTCGAGAACATAGGTTGACCCCAGAGGAACGCCGCCGCAATGGGTTTGGAACCAGTACCAAATTTATCTTCAGTCCTGGAGAGTCCACAGTCTATCCTTCATCGTTACCGGATTTCTTCCCTCCTATATATCGTTGCACATGTAAGATGGAATCCTTCGACCTTCCAACTCTTGATGGACTCCATCTCGTCCCTGGACTATGCGAAGGTGTATGCCTCGGTGCAAAAGCTCCCGCTGGATTCCCTTTGTGGGTACATTACCCCACACAGCACAACTAGGCTTTCACGGTGTCAATGTACACAGTTCGTTCCGAAAGCCGCAACAAGTCAATGGCAGTTCACATACAAAATCCTCACGAAAACCGCAAGGTAGAGGATATCGCCCAGGAAATGGTTGGCAAACGCACTTTCATCGGTTGGCCTTTCTTGCAAGAAGGGCTGGTCACGGCCGTGTCCGATTCATTGTTCAAGTACGAGAAGTTGGTACTCGTGCCTGGTACTCTGGCGAAGGTTGTTTCCAATCCGCATTCCCACCAGAGCTTGAGCCATTGGAAGGGAAAAGCTGAACGGATTGAGACGCTATATTCGAAGAGATGTGGAGTGATTACTGGTGCACGTCCGTCCGCTAAAAGGTGCGTGCTGGTACTTTATGGACGTCCGCTCTTTACACATTCGTGCAGGTTTGAAACGCTTAGAATCAGGCGCATTGGTTAAAGACTACGAAGGACCCGAAAAAGAACTCGAACAAGCCGTCCAGATGGTCATTTCAGAAGTTGCATCCGAAGATCCCAGGTTCATCGAGAAGGATGCTCCACCTCTGTCGGAGGAATTTCCTGACGGAACGAACATTTTCTTCCTTGGCGAACACGCGTATGGTGTGGCTGCCCAGGTGTCTTCAACTACTGACAGCGCTTTGTCTGTTGTTCTGGCAGTATGTCACAATGCCCTACCACAATTTATCTTTCTAAATGATCTCGTAGTTCTTCCTTTCAGATAAAACGGAGAATAACAAGTTCAAGATTATTGTTGATACTCGTATTTCACAGCACTACTTGCCATCGTTCAAAGCAGCTTCCACAATCGGAATGTCACCCAGAGCGCTCTCCAAAATCACGTCAAGCTTCATGGTTCCCTCCGATCATCAAAAGAACAATCTCGGACTGAGCATCAAGTTCGAGGCCAAGGGCTTGAAAGTTATTGACTACTCACGGAAGGCAGTTGACCTCATTCGTGAATATAAGATTGGTCCTGTCTGGACCAAGGGGGCGACAAGCTGTTGGATTTGCCCGACAATTCCTTGATCTCATCTCTAGGATGATAGATATGGCTCGCGCTACGGACATCTTTGACTTTCACGCTGATGCTGGGGTCAAGGAAGTAAAGTCGTGGTTCAAATCGAAGGGGGTCCGAGATCTTGAGCCAGTTTCCCTATTCTCGGACAGCCTAGCGAAGGTATGGAATCGTCGTTTATCCCGAGTCACGTTTCATTCAAAACTGTCTTGAGAGCACTGTCAAAGAAATTGAACAGGTTGCCGATGACATCAATAAGAACAGGTCCAAAGCTGGAATCAAGAAAGCCATTGTGAAGAATATCCCTCGTCACGCAGTTCTAAAACCATCGCACGCTATCTATCAACTCCAGAACCAGCGCTTTGCCTTGGGAGACAGGGTAACTATGGTTCAAGATTCAGGTGGAGTTCCGTTGTCTGCAAAGGGTGTTGTCGTTGGGTTGAATACAAAGTCGATGGATGTCGTGTGGGATGTGCCATTTATGTCTGGTACAACGCTTGGGGACAAGTAGGTGGAACGCTATGGTGTACGGTCTTTCGTCCGCGCCTCTGTAGTCGTCCTAGTTTCTCATGAAACCACTAGGGAAGCCCTCAGGGTCAATTGTAAGACCTGTTGTCATCTTGATAGACGCGGTGGACCGTGTTGCATGAGAAGGTAGAGAACTGACTGACAAGAAGTGATTACTGTACATGTGACCAGACCAAAACGATAATCAAATAGTATTATTCACGAGCATCAGCATCTAGTAAAGATGAGGCCCTGGAAGAATTTTTAGCCCAAAGTGTGATTGCATCTGTAGACCAGATGCCTTCATGATCATCTAACTTAGTCTTGGGTCGTTTCGAGAGATGTAAGAGTGCTTGGCGAGTGAGAGAACCTCCGAGTCCATTTGTGCGGGGCGACAGTGTGCGTTTGAGATTCCCTAGTAAATGTGCATTGTTACAGAACTGGGTTGTTGGGAGAGTTCAGTGCGTACGTGTTTTGGATCTCGTGGTACGTGTGGGTATTGGACCTGAGTCGGCCTGTTCCCTCTTTCTCTTACCAACCCTTTCTGCCTTGTCCCCCTGCCTCCAAGCCTCAGCAGCACTCCTGGCGCCCTGAAAAAAATTCCAAGTATCACACAACAGCATAAGTCGCTGTTGAAATTCTCGAGACTCGTCCGTCGGTTGTGGGTAGCGTTCCAGAACAAGCCGACCAATTTGATCTCGGTCGCACTTTGGCCCTGCGTTCATGACAACAAACGGAGGCGTGATATGAGATAGAAGGGGCGGAAGATCAGAGTAAGGATATGGATAAGTTATTGCTGATTGCTCTTGCTCTTGCCTCGTAAGCGTTGTTGCGGGGTAGTTGGCCACCATGGTATATTGCCTCAACCTTCGGAATTTTCACTGCATGAAAGTGAGTATTTCAGTGGTTGGCAATACTATGAGAAACCTACCTTTTGTTGAAAAGATAGAGGGGCCTCACCAGATGACACCAAAACGACGCAGCTCTTCCCGCGTACTCGTGCGAACCTCCATGAGTAGCCTCCACGGAGGTCTCTATTGAGGTTATAGCAGCAAGACCAATCGCGGATCCAAATTGAAGCGCGCCGTTAAACATAGCACCAACTGTACTGGACATGGATGAAGGTGCAGCTTGGAAAATAGCGATACTATGAAGCAAGTAAACCGTGCTCGGAAGACTGCTATTATTTGAAACTTACTTCGTATGTGAGAAAGCAACCATGACTCCGGCGCTGCCAAGTACAAATGCTGGGAATACAAATGGCTAATAGTTTTCGGGCTTTCCCCCACCGAGCGCCAGCAGTAAGGTGGCGACCATGCACAATGATAGACCAGTAAGGATAATCCACTTCGGACTGTAGATACGAGAGAGTGATCCAGTGCAGCTCGCAGCAAAGGCTACGATACCGAGTGGCAACCTAGAGAACAAAGAATCTTGATGGTTGGCGATATGAAGTGACAGCGAATACCTTACATGTGAACGGCTGTCGACATCACTGACCAATGAAACACGGTTTGCCACATGATACTAATAATAAATAAACATAACCCCACTCCACCAAAAGGATGGCAAAAGTGCAGTGGCCAACAGAACAGAGAAGTTGTTGTAGAACCATTTCCGTGGTGGTCTGGTACAAGATCAGCCGGTGATTGATGCTAAGATTTCCGTTGACATACATGGCAGCTCGGTCCGCAGGCAAAAGTGTTTCCCAGTAGAAAAACCCAGCTATCATTATAATTGAAATGATCAGGAGAATCAATACAACCGGGGATTTCCAACCATCAGTGGAACCGGATGTCACGGCGAAAATCAACAAGATGAAGGAAACTATCAAAGTTCGTAAGCGACACAAAGAAAAGTATGCTGAAAGATTTATACCAGTCAAGACGCCTACGCCGACCAAATCAAGGGACTTCCATTTTGCCCCTTTAGGCTTACGACTGCCTGCAGTCTCTCCGATTTGTGACGGTATCATGAAAATACAAATCAGCCGCGCATGCCACAAACCAGAAGACCCAATGGTAAGACACCCGTTGAACGAACATTGCACCGACCACAAGACCGCCCACTATGTAAAGGAACTATGAGGGTTGTCTTACGATATGCGGGATGCTCACTGTTGGCCACCGCACCACAGCCTGCAAAGAACCCTACTGCCCGAGCCTGTTCGAGTGGATCTGGAAATACCTTGACCAATAGTTTCAGAGAAGAGGGAATCGTCATCGCAGAAGCTAAGAAGTAACCTACATCAGTCAGAGCCAACACACCAGCGAGAATGATCACCTATTCCAGTGATTGCTCTCAGAACAAGGATAGGAACTGTGGTGTAAACGAATCCTGCGCACAACGAGAGGATACCAAGAGTGGACACTCCTCCAATGAATACAGTTTCTATGAACCATTAGATTAGCATGTACGTCAGGTATGCTAGGCAGCACAGTACTAACTTGGGTTGTATACGTCACTGAGACGGCCACTCTAAAACTATGCATTGAAGTGCAAATCAGGACTTTACGGGATGGACACGCACGATAAGTAGGAATGATGAAAAAGTTAATCGGAACCCACTAAACACCCAAGTGGATTGAATTTCAGTCATACCCATGGATGCCTCAAGTGCAGGAATCGCAGATAAGAGAGCCGACATACTCAAGGTATCTATAAATTGAGTAAGACAGAACATGACTAACAAAATGAGTTTGCGGGCAAGAGAAAGCCTTTGGGGTTCATGAATATTCGTGGAGAGGGGCAGAAGTGATGACATTGTCCTGAAAAAATGCAGACAACATTGAAACGTTGCAGACTATGTCGCAGTATTATAGTGAGATAGGTCAGGGACGTACTAGCTCGCGAATGGCAATCGAGCCAGACCCTGAGACATGCTGCGAAGCTCTCAACCATCGGAGGCGAATGGCTGGATGCTTATTTACTACTCGAGCCAGAATTCTGCGGGCTGAGGGCTTGAAGTACGGCGCGAAGCTCAGAACGTGGGCCTCGCGATTGTCAAAAGAAGCAGAATTCTTCTGGAAAGATTCCAGAGTCTGAACCCTGCTTACGGGAGCCTTCCAGAGGCCTATATATAAATATATGATTCAATGAAATCATCGAACGCTTGTATGATGGCCTGGTACCGTGACGAGCTGCAAAAGGTTTGTGTAATACGAAAGTTTGAAAACGATTTATGAGAGGCATACCAGAGTTCAACTTGATCATTCGATGGGTCTTTGCAGCGAGTCCGAGGCAGGATGTACCATTACGATGCCTGCGTACTTGTATTCTTGAGCCGTGGCTTCGCCTTCAGCTCGGACAGGATATGTGATTCTAGCCGAAACCCGAGAGGAACTTTGGATCAAGTCGTGGAGTCGGACTACGTGACAAAATTGACAAACAGCCGAATACTTGGTGAGAACCAACACGTATATTGCAGGTCCTCCTCAGTGAAAAGCGGCAAGAAAGGAATCACGGCGCGAATTAAGGCCTGATATATGTCCATCGCGGCCACTGCTGACAATTCTATATGGAGAAACCTTGTCGTAAAGGTCTGGTGGGCAATCTGTCCAGTACAAGATAACAAATAGAGCAGAAAGCGATACATCTACACACCTCGAAGAGCAAAACGATCTGGTGTTAGGGGTCAAAAGTAGTTATTGAGTCTTGCTTCTGTCAAGCCGATCGAGAATTCTAACACTTACATTACGTAGAGCGTCAGGATAGTACGCTTTCTCAGAACCCAACCAGTTCTTCAGCTTATTGGCAGTGTTTATATACTCGTTGACGTCTTTTGATGCGAGCCTGGTTGCAAAGACCGGGAAAATCTTCGCGTTGTCGGCGACGGCAGTCTGTGGACGAGAACTCATGAAGTCCTTGGATGCTGATGAAGCCGCAGAAAGCTGTTGGACTACACGGAATTAACTATCTGTAAAATATTTAAAGGCTTAGACGCCCCATCAACCTTGCGGTCGTTATAGTTGTCATATCAAGTTGTGGCTCGCAGGTACAACTTGTACAGCTGCAACAAAGGCAAACAGTTTCATTGTCGGCATACTTTCTACTTTATGTAATTACGTATACTGAACATATATTCTATGTATCGTTTTCCTTGTTCACGCTGCGTCGTCAACAATCATAGCCACTCCACAGTCTAAAAAATGAAATCAACCTTAACTCGGATGAGACAAAATGACAGGACTTACAACAGGGGGCTTCGAAGATATATCATAAGTGACACGATTGATCCCACTTACTTCGTTAGACGATATCCGACGCAAGACTTCGGGAGGGAACGCATACCTTGAAAATCAAGTTAGCATCGAACAGGACTAAAAAGTAAGACAAAACATACCAATCGGCAGTCATGAAGTCTTCCGACGTCACCGCCCTCAGAGCAATTACCTGTGTGATATGTTAAGGCAGTAAAAGAGTGTGTGTCGTCCTCCAAACCTGCTCGTATGTGCGCTTGTCACCCATCACGCCTACAGCTTTCACCGGAAGCAAGATGGCCATGGCCTGGCTAATTTGATTGTAGAGGTTCGCCCTGCGGATCTCCTCGATATAAATATGATCCGCTTGTTGCAGGATCTTCACTTGTTCGCGTGTGACGGGACCCAAGATTCGAATGGCCAGACCAGGACCTGGGAAAGGATGACGTTGACCCAGAGGTGCTGGTATCGACAGAAGTCTCCCAAGTGCACGGACTTCATCTACGTAGAACGGTCAGTGTAATCAATAATATGGGATTCCACCATTCGAACCTTTGAAGAGCTCGCGTAGGGGTTCAATTAACTTCAACTTCATGTCCTTGAGAAGCCCACCGACATTGTGATGTGTCTTTATGGTTGCACTAGGGCCCTTAAAGCTGATGCTCTCGATGACATCTGGGTATAGCGTTCCTTGCAACAGCCATTCAATCTTCCCCTTTGCCTCCGCTCCATTATCTTCCTTCTCGGGAGCTTCCTCGATCTTCGACGCTTCTGTCTCCAAAAAAACGTTGATGAACGTGTTCCCAATAATCTTACGTTTTTGCTCCGGATCTTCGACACCATGAAGTCGGGAGAGGAAGAGCTCAGAGGCATCCACCACGGTCAGGTTGACGCCAAGATCTTTATCCAGCATGTCGTTGACTTGTTGTGCTTCGTTCAGACGAAGCACGCCGTTGTCCACCATGATTGCATGGAATCTGGTATGCGAGTAAGATACAAGTCACGAAAAGAACGTAGGGGCGCACCTGTCGCCGATTGCTTCGTGCATTAACTTGGCTGCAACAGTGCTGTCGACGCCTCCGCTGACTGCGCCGATCACACGTCCTTTCGGGCCACATATCTCTCGGATGCGAACGATTTCCTTGCCAATAAATTCCTCCTGAAATCACTGTGAACATGACAATAAAAGTAGCACCATGATTACTTCACCATTGTCCAGTTTGGTCGGCATTGGCATATATTCAACACAAATCGACCAATGAGCTGCCTTCCCTGCGGTGAATGTGTCACCTCTGGATGGAACTGAATGCCATAAATCGACTTGGAGTTATGTGCGATGGCGGCATAGGGAGCGGTGTTCGTCCGTCAGATGACATGGAAGTCAGGAGGCATAACAGACAGTTGATCTCCGTGTGACATCCAGACCTTATCGCAAGTCAACTCGGCTTATGACAGACGAAACGAAAAACACGCACTTGCATCTCATCGCCGAGTCTTCGAACAGGGCATCGACGGAATTTCCAGATCCACTGGACCTGCTAATCTGAACCTCTGCAAGCCCGTATTAGCGATGATCGCATTTTGCTACCTGTCCCTTATAATTACAGCAGAGCTCCTGGATCCTGCGTGAGTTAGTGTCCACCATGATGTTCAAGAAAACCAGACCTGGAGGCCATAACGTATACCAAGGATAGGAACACCCAGAGTGTAGATACCAGGGTCCGCGTGAGGTGCATCGTCGTCGTACACAGAGTATGGAGATCCGGAAAGGATGATCCCTGGAATTTTGCGTCAGAAACGCGTTTCCATTGAGAGCAGGGACGGTTTCCTTTTGAGAGCAGGGACGACTGCAGGTCGTGGGAGGCGACACGCAGCAGTGACGCAGTGACGGTGCTGTAAAGAGAAACCAAAAGACAGCAGTGACGCTGGGTGTGGGAACGGAAAAGAATCAGTGACGGAGGCTGTGAGACGAAAAGAACCAGTGACGCAGGGACGGTGCTGTAAAGAGAGCGTAACATCGGAGGGAAAATCCGAGTGATGGGGAAAAAAGAAGCAGTGACAGTACCATAAGAGGCAGGAGCAGGGACGGTGACGAGTACGGGGGCGTAGTCGAGAAAACATATAGATAGTCAATAATTAATCAACCGTTACTCAACATTAAGAAACCGTACTTTTTCGCGGGAGGTTAATATTTTCAAGGGCTACAAGATGAGATAAAGATGTTCTCATAAAATGTGGAAGGAATGGGACGAAACAAATGAAACTCGGCGAAGTGGCTTTATGGACCATTGAGCCGTTAGTATATAGTCACAAATACAACCATACATATTTATAAAGTGACAAATACAACCATACATACTTATAAAGTCCATCACTCGTCCATCACTCGTCTATCACATATCCATCACATCCATCACATCCATCACATCCATCACATCCATCAATTCTGCTTCAAATGCCTCCAGTAACTAGAGCGCAGGCTGCGAAATCGTTAATAATAAAGAAACGTACAGCGCAAATGTTACGAGTCCAAAAATTGGTGAGTCTTCCTTTCTCCGACCTCCTGAACTTTCTTTTAAAAAAATATTCGACGAGAATGATCGCTTGAGGAAGGTTCATGGCGACGGGCCATTCCGTGGTACGCGCAGCGGATGGCGTGCTCTTCCGCCACTTCGCAACGGCGATGCACGCCAACCAGAGGTTGATTATCTGCCTGAGCCTAACGTGGTAAGTGTTGTAAACCGTTTTATAAGTCACGTATTAATGGACTACAAAGGATACGCGCGAAAACACCATCGATAATGAGGTCGAGTCCATTGATGGCATCAATGAACGACCTATCACCGGCATCAAAGCGGACAATATAAAGCAAGAGATAGAGAGATCTATCAGCAAAGATCTTGGCGCAACTGTAAAGACAGAGGGACATGTAATAAAGCAAGAGATGGACGATTGTTTGCTTAACATTAAAACAGAGTTATATTAAATTCACATATATATGTCATAGCTGCTTATTCTTTTAGAACATGTTACGATGCCTCTTGTGTTCTTTATATTTCAGCTATGTGCAATTCCAACGAGATTTTTGGTGGCGCGCATGACAAAAAAGGAAACCGTGTCCTGGACACCCGACAACCAGAACGAACCCACCGTCCGTCTACGTATCCGGCAGCAGAACTTAAACACATCTTCGGCTGCTCAAGCCTCCCTTCTCAACAACCAATACGCTTTTAACTGGGATATTATCCTCATTCAAGAACCACACATCAACTTCCTCCGCAACACCACCGCCAACCACCACTGACACATCATCTACCCCACCCAACACTACACACACCCCCACCAGCGAACCAGAGCCATCACACTTGTCAGTACTCGCCTCGACACCAACCTATGGAAGCAAACCCCCTTCCACTCGTCCGACGTCGTTCTTCTTCAACTTTCCGGTCCCTACGGCACCTGTTCCATTTTTAATATTTATAACGATTGCAACTCCCAATCGACACTCGAAGCTCTCGACACATTCATTGAAAACAACATCGTCTCCCTTTGCCCCACAGAGGACGACCACATGTTATGGATGGGAGACTTTAACCGTCATCACCCATTGTAGGAGGAAATGCGCAATCCCCATCTATTTAATTATACTACTGTAAAACCGCTTATTGACCTCATCGCTGACTTCGGTATGATACAGTTACTACCACGCGACCTCCCAACACTGCAATTTTCCAGTACCGGTAATTGGACTCGCCCTGATAATGTCTTCGGGACCGAACAAATCCTCGACGCAGTCATCACCTGCCCAACGGCACCAGAACTAAGGAGACCGAAGACTGATCATGTCCCTATCCACCTTGTACTAGAACTGATAACTCCCCGCGCCGACGTTGAGCCACGGCGAAACTGGAGAGAAGTAGAATGGGAAAATTTCGATGAGCACCTCCAAAACCTCCTCTCTCCCCATCCCCCATACCACTGGCCACTAATGAAGAGTTCCAGATAGCAGCACGCCGCCTGACTGAGTCCATCACCTCCACCATTGACGCTCATATCCCATACTCGAAGCCTAGTCCCCATTCCAAGCGATGGTGGACACATGAGCTCACCGACCTACGAAAGAAAGTCAACCGCCTCAGTTGATTAGCCTATCAACTCCGCGCCCTGCCTCTTCACGAATGCCACGACGAACTGAAGACCCTCAAGAACCACTATGCATAATCTATCGCCTCAACGAAGCAGCAACATTGGACCGAATGGCTCGAAGACCTAGAAGGTAACAACATTTGGACCGAAGACCCGAGTCCCCACTCTCAAAGTTAACAGACCGGATGGCATCTCCATCGAAGCTACTACTAATTATGAGAAGAGTCTACTAATTGCCGAAGCCTTCTTTCCTCCTCCTCCTGATACTGACTCTGTCCCACCAGACTGCATATACCCTGATCCGATCGCCCCACACACTCCTTTCACCGCCGACTAACTCTCAAGACCCATCACCAACCTCAGTGGATATAAGGCACCAGGCCCTGATGTTTTGTAACATTGTATTTAAACGGTGCTCATCCACCCTGATCCCACACCTCGTTCGCATCTTCAATGCGGTCTTTACCCACAAGACATACCACGAACCCTGGCGTCGAGTCACGACTGTAGTCCTCCGGAAACCTGGTAAGCCCAACTATTCAGTACCCAAGGCATACAGACCCATTGCCCTTCCTAACACAACCTGTAAACTACTAACGGCAGTCGCTGGGAAACAACTAGCCTATATCCTAGAACGCCATCAGCTCTTACCGAACACTCACCTCGGAGGCAGGCCTGGACGCTCGACTACTGACTCCCTGCATCTTCTAGAAGCCACCATCAAAGATGCGTGGCGCTCGCATCGTGTCGCATCCGTCCTCTTCCTCGATATCGAGGGAGCTTTCCTCAATGCAGCCACTCGCCGTCTCCTTCATAACATGCGAATGCGTCGCATCCCACGAGAACTGGTTGACATCACCGAACGAGTCCTTTCAGACAGATTCACACAGTTACGATTCGACGCTTACACCTCGGACTGGATTCCGATCACGAACGGTATAGGACAGGGAGACCCCCTGTCCATGATCTTGTATATGATTTGTAACTCTGACCTAGTAGAAGTTGCGCGACCGAGACAAGGCCGGGAAACTCTTAAGGAGCTAACTCTGGCATTCGTGGATGACGCTGCATTCATTGCGATAGCGGATGACTTTGACACAGCGCATGATATGTTATCAGATATGTTAGAACGCCCAGGAGGTGGTTTCGAGTGGTCACGCAATCAGAACTCACGCTTCGAAACTAATAAATTTGCACTGATGGACTTTTCAATGAACAGACATAGACACCGTCCCAACATGAATATTAATATTCAAGGCTCAGTCATTCGTCCTACTGCAAGTCTGCAACCCATCGATTCCTAGGCGTCATACTGGATCAAGAGCTTCGCTGGTCAGCTCAAGTCGACAACGCCGTGGCCAAATCGTCTCTCCACCATGGCCAAAGGAATACCACTGCCTCTCATGCGACAACTTTATCAAGCAGTGGCAATCCCGAAGATGACTTATGCTGCCGACCTCTGGTTTACGCCGGCCTTCGAGGATGGCGTCGACATCCCCCAACGCAGATCCATGGGAGTCGCCAAAAGATTATCTTTCGTTCAGAGACTGGCCACCTTAGCTATGACTGGAGCAATGCGAACTACTGCAGGAGATGTCCTAGAAGTCCACGCCAATATCCTCCCGATCCCACTCGCCCTTCACAACATATTTCACAGAGCAACCATTCGTTTAATATCCCACCCAGCAACTCACCCTCTGTATATCCCAATCCGGCGCGCCGCCAAGCGCTATGTATCATCTCACCGTTCTACCCTTCACAAGCTTACCCATCTCTTTTCTATTATTCCAAATGAAATCGGAACCCTGATACCTGCGCAACGTCCTCCTACCACAAGAAACCCCTTCAAGTCTAACATTGCGTCATCAAAGGAGGACGCCACGAAACTGCATGAACAACTGACGGAAACAATACAGGTATACAGCGATGGATCAGGCCATAACGACAAGATTGGAGCATCTGCAGTCCTGTTTCGTGCAGGTGCCGCACCACGAGTCCTACGCTACTACCTAAGAACCAAGGATGAACATACTGTATTTGAAGCAGAAGAGGTAGGACTGACGTTAGCCGCAAAACTAATCGCTACAGAACGAAATATTCAATTCCCTATATCAATCTCCGTCGACAACCAAGCAGCAATCCAGTGTGGCAACAGTTTCCGAACACGACCAGGATCGTATCTAACGGACCGTTTCCGCCGCATGATGCAAAAAGTAGCCAGTGAACATGCTGATTTCGATGTTATAGTGCATTGGGTCCCAGGTCATTCAGACATCCACGGCAATGAAGAAGCGGATCGGCAAGCGAAGAAAGCTGCAGAAGGTCGTCGGAACAACAGCCTTCGCACGCAACTACCACACTATCTCCGTCTCAACGCACTCCCTCTCAGCATATCCACCCTCAAACAAGCACATCATCAGACCACCCAAGACCGTTGGGCTAGAATATGGGTTAAGTCCCCCCGTTTCGCACGAACGCACAGCATCGACCCTAATATCCTGCATCGTTCCTTCATAAAGCTAACAAAGACTTACCCTAAGCGTCTCACAAGTCTATCGGTGTGCCTCCGCACCCATCACGCCCCACTAAACCGACACCTTTACCGAATCAGCAAAGCTCCTACATCGTTATGTCCCCACTGTCCACACACCGCCGAAGCATCCACCATTTTCTGCTAGCATGCCCTCACTACCGTCAAGAACGCCACGCCCTTATATGCGCGCTGGGCCGCAAAGCCACGTCACTCCCATACCTCCTAACGAATGAAAAAGCCATCCCACATCTTTTACGATACGTCAATGCCACTAACAGAATGAAATCCACCTTCGGTGAAGTCTCCATGCTTCCGAAATGTTCGAGCTGACAGAATCGTAGACTTCCCCACCTCGTCATCTATGCACGCCACCATCAATTAAACTACCTATACCCTCAAAATAATCAATAAACTCAAATCTATAATTCTACATTAACCAAAACCACAATCACTCGCCTATACGGAATCACGGCCTCCATTGGAACCAGCCAAACTTCGAAGAATAAGATCCTCCGGCACCACCAGGACCTTCCTTTCTTTACCATAAAATGCATCCAACTAGATTCCTATACCAGTCGCTATGCAGCCGAGAACGCGTTCAGAAGATCCTTACATACACAGATACAATATCGCGCGTTTATATCAAAGTCACCTCTCCTTCGTTAGATTGCATGTCTAAAACGCGCGGCGGACCGACGGAGGCAAGCCTCACATCGGGGCATTCATGAATCTAGAGGCGCGTGGGGGCACAGGGGCCCCCAAGATTAGACAGTACTGTCTTACATAGAGTAAATCTCTCAAAGACAAAAACCTTGATTTAAAAAAGAAAAAAAGAGACTGTGACAAGCAGCCAGCATCAGGCAAGCGAGCCAAATGACGAGAACACGAGAACCTGCACCAACTGAGAGCGGGACACATCCAGGGCATCATTCAGTATCAAGCCAAAAGACCAGGACATGGCACTCTCTGAGAACAGGACACGGCCACAGTATCATCGGCGTCAGAAAACCAAAAAAGAAGAACACATACTCTGAGAACGGGACGCAACAAAAGCGCCATCAGGGTTGGGTATAAAGCAAGCCAAAAAATGAGAACACCCACTATCAAGGATAGACAGGCTCGGACTAGAGACGGGAAAGGGAATACTCAGTCTTACTTAGAAAGACTGAAGACTACAGCACATGCATACCTAGAGACGGGAAAAGGAAGACTACGTATCGTTAGGTATATGTGAGTAGACGTGAATTAAGCATGCTCACCTCAGTCTTAGTTAGAAAGACTGAGGGGAAAGACTATGGCATGAAGGAACTATTAAGACGAGTTGAAACGGAGAACGAAAGGAAAACGTGTATTGATAAGAGATGGTGTATGTAAGATAGAAACATACAAAAGACGTATCTTGACACCCACTAGCTGGGAGTGGGATGTAACCAGCGCATCATCAGGGTGAGTAAGTGAGCCAACGGACGAGAAACGCACTACCTAAGAGCGGGATACAGCCAAAGCATAATAGTAAGCAAGCTAACAAACAAGAAATACACTACCTGAGAGCGGGATGCGGTCAGAGCATCATCAGCGTCGGGTAAGCAAGCCAAAATGTAAGAACAGTTTACTACAGGACCTGGTTTCGTCGCTCCGAAGGTCGAATATGAAGGCAATTCTAGGTTGATGGTGCAAGCCACAAGAGTTGCATCCTCGGCTTAGGCTGATGGAGAGAGGAGATGGCCCAGCTGGGTGCCCAGGTCAGTTCACATGTGCATTCCAGTTATAAATCAGCGACCCACAGCTTCAGGCACACATCAAATTCGACAAATTTGATGTGTCGCAGCTTGAGCCAGTAGTCGCAGGGGTGAATTATGGCACCGTCGCCATCTCATACCTTTGGACACTCAACTTTCGTGTCATGCAGGTTTCCGAGCCCCAAAAGTGTACCTGGAAGGAGAGGACGTCAAACGACAAGAAATAGTATCTGTTGGAAAAGATTAGAAGAGATATTTGCAGGATGGGTAAAAATAAACAACAAAGCACCAAAGCTACTGCGTGATGCTCTGATGACGCCTCCTGGAGGCCTGTCTTCGCTGCAATAGCCTGCCAGTCTAGTGCACCTCCTGGAGGCTTCACAAACCGCCGGATTGAATTAGAAAAGGAGAAGAAGAACAGGAAGAAACAGGGACCCACCTTGAATTTTCAACTGTGCGAAGGACGAGAGCACAGGCTTACTAATCACAATCAAAAAGGAAATACCTTTTGGACAATTCAAATCCATCCAAGCACTTCCCGCCATTCGTAATGCAGGAATTAGCGATTAACCACCCCTGCACACAATGTATATTACTTCTGGAAGAGACAATTTCGGGAATGGGCTGCCGTGTAAAGACACGTTAATGCACGTGACACTCGAGACAGACAATCGACATAGTCGGGCGTTCAACACAAGGGTTGATACGTGACAAAGATAGTATGTAAATATTGCAATTGTGTCTGAATTTTTATCTAACAAGTTAACGTCTCCGAATACTCCTGCAATATTAGGAAATGATCTCTGGAGTGTGGCAGAGTGTTTGCAATGATTCAGTTTTGATATTTTCATAGCATCCTATCATGGCCGTGCGCTCACGACTATTGAGTTTGAGGTTGCGTGTTTCCTCCATGCTGATGCTGTCATTTGGATGAACCGGATTGCTGCCTGGGTATCGAAGAAGAGACCTGCTTATAATGCCTATTTTCGTCCTTTCCCAGCCTCTCAGACCATCTTTGCACCATCGTGAAGAGTATTAGCAATGGTTTAGATTGTACACGCAATTTAGAACAACTTTGGAGGCGGAGAGCTATTGGTATCTTGAAGATATTTTGCAATACTGGCGCGTACAATGATGTGTCTAAATCATCGCGATCACTCTTCGGCAAGCTGGAACGCATGTCCAAGTCGTCTCTCGGAGCTGTCGAGTCTTTGCATGGCTTAGGTTTTTTTCGCATAATGGATCACTTGTTAGATAGCATCATGGAGCACATGTCAAAAGCTATGTGTGACCTGAATTCGGAACATCATCGCATGGTTTGCGTCGAGATTGTGGATGACATATCACGCTGAGAATGTAGTGGGCGGTGATTCCACATCTCATAATAGTTCTATTGTGTATAGCGCGAAGGAGTGTAAATTTACTAATAAATTTTGCCTGTATTTACATCCTTGTCCCTGACGGCAACCATATTACTGGCAAGTGTGTTCGCTGCATTTTCATACTCCTAGATTAAAATAAGTAGATATCTGTATGTAGAGAGCGAAGCCACATACATTCTTCTGCTCTTCGCTTGAACTCGAATTCACTTTTCCCTTGCAGCTGGCCTTACTCTTTCGTCGTGTTCGAACCAGTGCGATCCACTGTAGGAGGATCTCGAGAACTATGGAACTCGACGTGGAGACTCGGATTTGATTCAGCGGGGAAGATAATGATTTATCAATTTTTGCAGCAGCGAGTGCTGTTACAGAACTATGATACTGTGTTAGTAATGGAACAGATAAAAATCAACAACTTGCAGAGTATTTTGAGATGTTATTTGGAGAGGCTTATTTTCTTGAGCCATAATAGCGGCGATGCGACACAACAGCAAGCCCTAAATCAGCGACAAGAAAGGAATGTAGAGGGTGCGCGAGACGAGAGGATATAATGACAAAACGACATGATATGAGAAACGCGCGTGATGGGAAGCTAGTGCCGTCGGTTAAAAATGTCGCCGTTAATGTTCAGCGTCAACGGCCTTCCCATTTCTATATGTTCATCAGACTAAGACAACACAATATTGATGAAGATTCTTACTTACTGAGAAAACGTCACGGACTCGACTGAGGAAGTTGGCGACCACAGGGAGATGGGGCATTGGTGGAAAGATGATGGTTATGAAGAGAGGCGGAGAGAAAAAATTTCCTGGCACCCAATAGAACTTTGTGGTTAATAATGTCACAAAATTGTGCAAGAAAAAGATTTGTACTTGCTGTCGCACAACAGAGTACTCAACTCTCGAGTAAGCAGCTGTCTGATGCAGTACAAAGTAGTTGATAGGTTACTTGTGATGGGATGTGTTTGGTTGCGTGTGTCGACGAGGGTGCGATTGATACGTACGAAATGTGATGCAATGCATTGTCGATGGGATGCGTAAACAAAGATATTATATACGATTATACAATAAATAATGTCTAGACAATATTCAACTCTATTGCAGCCATTTTAGCCATGTATAAGATTCACTGGGAAGAGCCGTTGAGCCTTTTTCCCAAGCACGTTTAAAATCACTGCGTGATGGATCGTGTTGGCATTTATGAGAACGTCTAAGAAAATCGACAAATATTTATTTCATAATGAACCGAGGGCCGAAATGTTAGATGTATTGTACCCTCTTTCTCCACATATCATTCTTTGACTGAACGTATATGGACAATCAGGATCTAGGGTCACCGGAAATGAGTCCCCCGATCAGGGTTCATCCATCAAGACATGTGTTTGTATCTGGTGACTATACGTGCGGAATACCAAAAGATACTTCTGTATCTTGGGAGGAATGGAATGGAGTGACAAAGAAATTACCTATTTTACGGAAAAATGTTTTATTAACATCGTGTGCCAAACCTGCGCACCAGACAAATACCAGTCCTTCACGGAGTTGATATGTCAAGTATTTTACATTGGTAAGACTGCCGTTAATAATCGATTGGCTGTAAATTTATATCCAATGTGGAAGCCAAGTCTCTAAAATATTGGTCAACATTTGCTTATATCTATTTAAAAATGTTGGCTTCTTACCTATGTTCCGTTGACCCTGAAACACATGAGTAAACTGCGCAATGATGTACCTAACTCTTTTTTTTTCGTGATCTACAGACTGGACTTTATGGCCAGTTTTTTGGATCGTCAGTAGTATCCCCATATGTCGCCATCATAATCTGATCCATGATATCATACATCTTTCAAAACCTATTTTGGATCCAATCCAAATTCATATAGTCCCTGCGTCCAGTGATATGATTTATGCCGCCTAATAATCTATGCTATGCTGTTATAGAGCATCTGACTATGCTTTGGATCCAGAACTTAACCTTCCCCACAAGTTCCCAAAGCAATAGATCCTAGATCATCCAACTCGTGAAGCTACGTGAGACAAATCGCCATTCGGAACCACAGATATCAAACATACAATCCAGTGATATTTTGGGTGCCACTTTGATTAAATGGATATAGAATCTCGAAATGCTATGTACTAAGCAGACCGTTAACCAACTGAGGTTTGAAGGTTGGACTAAGCGCGTGATGGATAGTTTGGATATTCACGACAGAATTATGATACACATTTAGATATAGTGCTGTGACAAGATACAGCGACATCCTCAGAGAAACTCAAGTCACTTTGTAGATTATAAATTGAAATAATATCAAATAATCGAGCCGTTCAACGATAGCTCTATTTCACAATATCCTCCTCTTGTCCTCCCCATTTACTCAATCGACGAGAATACAGTGAAATCTTGTGGTATTATGATTATCAAAATTTGTCAATCAAACGAGCACAAAGATAAAAAAAAAAGCATAGGCATAATCGAGTTCAACTCTGCCGCACAGTGCATTGCTTCTTCGTAATCCCGTCAAGATTGAGTGTGTTGTTGCTTGACGACGAGGTACCCGTGGTTTCTTCAATAATGGTGTCGAGTTAGTTACCAACTCCTGTATATAGAATGATGCCCAAAGCTTCTCTACTTTCCTGTTCTGATCTGGAAGATAGTCATCAGAATGGCCATTAAAGCTCTACTTCTCGAGAGGTGTTATGAGGGCGAGCTCTGAGCCGTGATTCGTCGTAGTAATAGTGAGGTTGCAAGCACTGAAGAGGATGGGTTGAGGAAAGAAGTCACATATCCGCTTGCCTTGTTTTGCTTGCGAGTTGGCGTTTTGCATAGGTCACGCGCTTCAACTGAGCTTCAACTTCGTAAAGTAACTTTGTCTGGAATCATTCAGTCAACTTGTCGATTTCACACGATTCTAAATATATTTACATGATTTCTGTAGATTTTCCACTTGCAGGTGTTCACTAGACGTGAAGTTAGATTCAATTGAAAACACTGCAGCAAGCCAAGCAATAAGTGAAATATATTGAACACGAATTTTGTGTAGGACAACGATTGATACAGTAGCAGTATAGTGCAGAACAACACAGAGCCACAAACATGCACATAATAACGTAGATGGCAAGGCTATATAGTTCATGTCCAGTTAATTGCGATATGGTGTAATGAATCCGTCTATTTGGTGACCTGTGGTGCTGTAACCTGTTGTGATATTAAACATACCTGCAAGAGCACACCATCTCAATCAATATAAAGATTATATGTAGCTCACCAATTAGGCCCAACCTAGGACGTTGCTAGGGTCGGATGTGAATGGAAGGAGCCCTTCTGTGACGTGTACCACACAGATATTCCACAATTCGGTGCCACACAGTGATGCTAGCACTAGCGGTTGGAACATGAATGGTATGTAGACGTTTGGCGGATGTATGTCTGAATGTGGATACAATATGGGTGTGAATATACCCAGAAATGCGAGTGATGGTTCCGTGGAAAGCTGAAGTAGCAGATGAAGAACTGACAACCAGAAATGTATCACCAGTCCCAAGTTGGAATACAGGATGCAATGCGGAAACCCATGCAAAATGTAGCTGCACAAACGCGGTGGCTCGTTTATGTCAAATATAGGGAGTACGTGTGCGGGAACGATACTTCATGATTTCATGTGTGACACGAGGATTAGCATGGTATAGTGAAAATAAACAATTAAGATGTCCGTAGTAGTGTTGTTATTAAAGCGAAAAAAAATACACAAGACATGGTCGAAATCACCATCATCTTGCTCATCATAAGAATAAATATGCAACGACACTGATATCGGAAGGGAAATTGTCCAGGAACCCGTCGTCATTAGGCTACTGGCATACGCGGACGGCCTAACTCGTTACAGATATAATTAACATAGCTCGAATCGGCGGGAAGACAACCGGTTGCAATGGAACGACGGAAATAAAATGCTCACACAATGATACCATTAACGGGAGATAGTGGCAAACCAATGGGCACATTTTCAGCACACTTGAGTGCCAGTTTGCGCCGACCGTTAAAAACATATTTATTGGGATTCAATACAAACCAGCTGCGTGCATTCACATTGATTAAATATCCAGACTTAGTTGAAGGATTAGGAGTGACTAAACCAAATAATGGCGCTCATAGAGAATTTAACTACAAAAAACGTTATTCTGCTTGCATACCATGCATCTACTAATATTTGATGCATCTTGAGGGGAGTTATATTATTTCATTCTCAGATATGAATATTTTATCAGGCTGTGCTATTCAATTCCAGAACACGAATTGGGGACTTTGTTCACGAAAGTCGCGTCGAGGGAGGAAAAGCATTCCTGCCTGTATATTTAGGCTGAGCAGGTAGAGACAGATCCCACCGCACGAGCAACAAACATGATTAAGAAATGAAACGGCATGAAGAAAATCGTTGTGTAACCAAACATGATATGGTACAACTTCAGGCTGCTGAAGTAATGCAGAAAGCGAATGAAACCCAGAAACTGCGACTGACGGAGATAATGCTCCGCATATTGTAGATTTACTGTAAGAGAAAGACCTCAGGATCCAACGAGTAGTGTCGATGAGAATAAGAAGGGATAGTGTACATCACAGAGTATCCTTTACGTGCGTAGTTCTCAACGCACTCCGGTAGATTTCGGTTGTGAGCAAAATTAAATGCCTTGTTCGTTTTCGGCGACTTCCAAGAAAGATATTAATTTTTGAATTTTATATTTTTCTAGGACCGCACTCGGGTTGGGATGTGTCAATATAATGTCAGGGATGTGAAATGCAGGAACTGCTTCTCTATGTCTCTGTTAAATATTTTATATTCCAAAAACCTCGGAAGCACGCTATAATATTTTTAAGCTTCCACGGTTCCGCACTATATTGGACATTTTGATCTGAGCCTTACTTCATTTTTTTTAACTATATATGGCCGTTGACATTTGTGTTGCTCTCAGATATAAATACCGCTGTTGTGCGCGCCGTCCCATCTCTATTGACATTATAAAATACTATTTCCCTTTCTCATCATGCCATCAGCAAGTATACTATCTGTATATCCCATTGATAACCCATATTGCTCTCCAGGTGCACGCAACTTTATGTTCATCGGGTTTCTGAACATCTCTCCAAAAAATACAGTAGGGCTTGGAGATACCATTCAGGTGGTTGTCACTGCCAGCTGTTCATCTATCAGGCACTACCAATCTTCGTTGAATATCAAGCAACATTCACACACCTTCTACTGCACTGTTAAAGGCATCCACGGACATTCCCTCACCCATGTTGCATTTACGCTTAAACGCATGTCAACCAAATTCCAGCAAATACTTTATATTCCCCGCGCTTTTTCCCGCCTCTCCATTTACCAGCGAACCTTGGGGTCGCTGATCACATTTCCGAGCCGCTGCCGCGATGCACGCCACTCGACATTGACTCCAGGTTATGTTAAGCAAGTGCCATCTGCTGGTAAAAATGTGCGGACGGCGTAGGAAAGACACAGATGAGCTGCCTATAGTCATTTTAATGGTGTGTTTTTTTGTCCTATTTAAGACTCGAATTGTTCTAACTTCATGTACGGACAGTTGACTCTGCAATACTCCCTGAAAGCGTCACATTCAATTATTTGAATTTCCATCCAGTGAGAAGGTCACGTCTCGTCATTTTTATATTCTTGATATTTTTCATCATTGAAATGTACTACCTACGTTCATTTCCCCATGTAACTTTTTCTTAGTTGCTTTATGGACTGCCCGACGATTACTATATCTATTCCACTCGCTCACTACACAGCTATCAGTCTCCCATCTGACTCATTCATTGACGTGGCTACTCAATATATTTTGTTTCGTCTGATTTCAGAAATTATATGTCTGTCACAATTTGTTAAATAAAAAAGGGTGTACTTATAGTATCGCCGAATATTCCGGCCAAACGACGCTTCCTCTCACATCAGATTGACATTCTCACGCTGGCAAAGATGATGAACGGATCAACACTCGACGTCCACTAACAGGATTTTGTCACTACAGCTTTCACCATAGTCAGACATCTTACAGCTGTTTCCATAATTATGCGGAAACGCAAAAGTTGAATTCGCATCTTGGACACATCCGAAGTAGGACCCCGAAAGTGTTTGGCTCACAGTTGCCTGCTCATTCAATGAAACACTTAAGCTGCTAGCATGCCACCACGCACTGCCTCACTAGATATAAAAGCTCGCATACCTGCGTGGACATTCTGTCACAAGTATTTGTCACTTACTTGGTATCAGGAAGATACTGAAATACAAAACTGCCACCTCATATCAGCACGCAAACAATGGACCTCGTGGCTGCCGTCGCAATCTCAGTATGAGTGATATTGCCTTAATCACTACAATCATTCGTCGAAATCCCATCATGTACCTTGATGAGCTACAGCACGAACTACAAACACGCCGCAGAGTTTTTGTATCTCTACAAATACTTCTTCGCACCCTGTGCAGGCTACATTACAGCCACAAGGGTATCTCAACTCGTGCTCTTGATCGAGATGAGGAACGGCGTGCCATATTTATGAATCATATTGCGGAAATAGCCTCAGACCCTGAAATACTGATGTTTGATGATAAAGCTGCAAAAGATGAAAGGATATCGATTCGAAGATTTGGACATGAGTTTCTGCGAAATAATTTTCTTTGCCATCTCGGCATAATTATCCTTATTGTCAACGTCCATGACTTTCGTGCGACTATAATCAAAAATAAGTGGGATCCCATTGTTACCGCAGCATCAGATGATCATACAAGGACCGACATACCTGCCGGCAGAACCAGAAAGGTATTTGAAGGTGTACCTTTTCTTCTCAGTAACATTATAGAGTAATTTATTGTGCTTTGCAGGCATAGTCGTGAGGAATTCAAGGTAATTAGGTGCAGAGACATGAAAGACGACTTCTTTGACCTTCATAGACTTCATCTCCTTAACTTTGGTTTTGTCATTGTTTTCTGTCGAGGTTTTTATATATGTATCAAGATTTACAACAAGGATTGTGTTAAACTGAAATATTTCTGGCTCAGGAGATATGGAACGTGAAGTCATCACTGAAAGCAAGTTCTACTGTCAACTTGAATGGTCCGCACTGCGCAGTGGTGCTTACGGGGTCCTGCTTCGAATGTGTCCGAGATGCGAATTCAACTTTCCGCATAATTATGGAAACAGCCGTAATCACTACAGTATAGGACCGGCATTTGAGCCAGCACCGTCATTTGAACCAAACAGCTACCACACACTCAACATTCGTTTATCGACCCATGTAATAGTAATAGTGCAGATATATCCGAAATACATGAATCTTGTGTACTGTCGAGTAGAAATGAAAGAAAAAAAAGTATATGCATGCTACAGGTTAGAGGCATATGTCCTCTGTCAACACCAATCAATGCAGTGAGAAGGAATTGTTCAACTATTAATGTCAGAAATCATGCCAAATGAAATATCCATATCTATAGTACAGTTTCGGTACAATGATACATGTCCAACACACAACAATGTGCTGCCACTCGGATTCTGGGCGAGGGTCTCAAAATATGTCATCAAAGGATAAACTAGAACAATTTGGACTTTTATTTCCGGAGTCAACAAATACTGTCCGTCATGCCTACGCATTTCAATCATGATCGGACGTTCAGGGGAAAAACTTGGGAAGTAAGAGCAAAAGATTGCCATCACCGAGCCAAGTAACTAGCGTGTGCGTGAGGGATCATTACGGGATGATAATCGCTTAGACGGTACTCTCGCACTCTATAAATTCATATTAGGGCTGGCTCAAGTGGTGAAAAAAAAAACAGATATCAAGACATTCTACTGATTCTCGCATTGTGCACGCTTCACTCATACTATTGCTCTATAGTATTGCATTAGCATGGCAATCATATATCTAAACATGGCTGCAATGTCAGAATTTTAATTTATGTTCAAGTGTTCGCTTGAGACGGCCAAGAAAATTTACTGGCTCAAATGCCGGTCCTATACTGTACTTGAAAAGATAGCAATACATTCATACAATTGTACATTTTGACCCACTACCATCACAGATCTGTATATTTTTCTCACTAGGGAAAAATATTCATGTTTAGAACTGCTCCAGCCATGCCTGAATCCTGATCAGTTAGATGGTTCTACGGAAAGTATCATCCGACAGTCATACCTGTGTAGCGGCAGAAATTGCTTCAGTATCAGTATTATCTATTTCACATTCCTCGATATATTGCTCCGCGGTTGGTACCTTGCCTTGATCTGGGATCACTGTGCTCTCTTCAACAAGTTGCTCGGATGTGTGCACCTCTCTCCGCCCTTGAATTGACGTGCTTTGCTCGTGTGTTTCACTTGCAATAGGCCTTGCAAGCGAGAGGTAACCAGCCATGGACCATACACCCATTGCCTCAGTACCATCACTCACTGTAACAGATCTTGCAGGATGCAGGTTATCAGCTCTGTCTGATACGCGCAATGTTGGGTCCAGGAGCTTCGAACGCTTTTTATCGTCTCTGGAGTCATGAGCCTAGTGGGAGATTTTATCACAACTGATGCCCGCCTGTTGAGAGAAAGTAGACGTACAACTTGAGGAGACACAGCTAACGACTGCGCTCGCTTCCTTTTCCCTTCTCCGTGCGTTCCATCCCTCGATTTATCATTATGGTCATCACCATGTCCACTTTCTTCCTCCGTGTCCATCTTATCTTCGTTGATGTCGTCAACGTCGCTATGCATACTATTTCCATCACCAGACATAATATTGCAATCGATGACCATATCCTCTTTGCAGGCATCTGCGACATGAAGCACGGAAGTACCGCTCGCATTAGACACGTCATCGCACATAGCCTCATTCTCCGTGCTTGCATGACCAGACACCGATTGATCATGTTCGTCCGCATCCGTGGATTCGGTTGAGCTGTCGATTATAGACTGTACATCATTATCCATAGACATTCCCTGTCCGCGTGGAGTCTGAGGGCGAAAAAACATTGTGGGGGGTAAGGGATCCAAGGCCAGTGTGTTTGGTTTGGACTCGGACAACATATTGGTCTCTTTTGCAGCCCTACCTAGTGCATGTGCAAGATGAATAAGATGTCCAGGACTCTCTTCTGCATTGACTAATGCGGCGTACAGGCGTTCTATGCCAAGCGCCTCATAGTAGTCATGCTCTTGCATATTTTCGTATTGATCTGGTGATTGCGGGATGATCTGGCCGTTGAGGTGTTCATCTAGTGGCAAGCCAATGAGAATCCGATATCTTTCTATCATCCAGGCAAGAAGACTTGTGGTGACGGTAACCCCATCTCCTTCAATGCATCCCCGTCTCATCAGATTGCACCTGTGGTCCTTAGACGTTGGTATGTGTAGCTCAGAGATAACCTGAATCGTGGATGAGACCTTTCAATTTGTGCAAATCATTATAACACTCACCCGTTGTTCGACGCATCTATCACCAGCGTTGGGATGCATTTCTGCTGCAATCCGGACCATCCATTCCTGTCTATCCTTGCGTGATAAATTTCTGGGACCCCATCGTTTAACTCGGACTCCATCTGAAACCTTTGGACCGTCACTGAGACGCTTATGGCTCGACGACATAGTCAATTTGTCCTGTTTATCCTCCTTTGAAAGCGCGTGCTCTCTCCCAATGGCACCCATCTTCTTCAGTTAGGGCACGATTAGCCTCTTTATTTCTGGATCTTATGGAGCTACCTACCGCCGATGTTTTCACAATATTATGACTCCGACTCGTCGTCGCATTTTCATCAGGGCGTTCCTTACCATTCACACTCTCTGCGGGCTCCTATTCAATGCGAAGTGCATTCACCTCGTTATTACATTGATTGTGACATCATTGAGTCGCTCACCTCATGTGCATCACGAATGCCCTGCTTTCCATTTCCCTTTTCTACTGGTGCCTCCGGTTTCGCACTTGTAGCAGCCTCTTTCTTGGCCGCCCATGAAGCTTCCTTAGCTTTGATAAATCTCTCTATCATATCCAATGACCCCGTCCCGTGGTCAACGCCTGGATAATCATCCAGACCACACATATTCTCGTCCTTGTAGCAGATTAATTTATGGTATTCCTTCGCCTTGCCATTGACTGAGGTAGTAGATAATCAGCTGTGTAACGGACAAGTGTCCAGGACTATGCTCACGTTTCATGACATCAGTCACCTCCACACGCTGAGCAAAGTGATCCCAAGTGACATTAAACTTCTTTTGCATCTTCCGCACGTTTCTATCGTTGAACGTGCCTCCTGTAAGTACCATCGCGATATGAAACTCTAGTCGCGCTGAGCGAAATTTGGTCTTATATCCGTCATCCTCCCATTCCTCCTTGAATGCAAGGATGACATCTCTGAGGTAGGCAGCTACACTCACGTATACCTCTAGATCTTGTGGATCCATCCGATCCTCCTGCACGATTGGCAGACTATTCGTGATCATCTGAACGTACACGTTATGTTGGTGCAATAGTATGAGTAGTGGCTGGGCACAGTTTGCCGGTACGACCATCTACATATATGTAGTCAGCATCTAGAATCATTAATATGGAATTTCTGACATTTGGACCGTTGACTTTCCACTTTACATTCAACTTTCGCCGGTTTAATTGATACTCGATGACCGGCGATGATAGAATTATCGCGCAAACTTCAGCAGATCTTTTGATCCTTTCAATAAGAACCGGTTTTGACATCGGATACATCTGGGTAGACATGATTGTGCAGTTTGATCGTGAGACAGTAGATTAAAAGCATATGTTTAGGTACTCAGCGCTCAGCTCTGAGCTGAGTTTGGGGTGTTTAAATTAATGATTGAAAAACCTTCTCCACTTCCGGCGTTTCCCGCTCGGACACGCCGGAATCAACTGGGAAGTATTAAGTGAAAAGACAATACCGTCATATTGGCATCCCTGTATCACGAATGATAAACTTGTCATGTGGTACGTGATGGTCTGGACTCATTCACAAAATACTAGGTAACTACATGTACACGATGGGTATCTCTGTCGATTCAAACGGCCCAAATCACTGTAGATCAATGGCGGACACCAATTTCGCTCAGCTGCAAGTTTGTCAAAGGCCAGTTGTACCATACGCGGTATAGGTTGTCCGTGCGACAACTATGAACCCAACTTGGCGCAGGTATATCATCCTTCGAAGTATTGCATTGACGGCAATAAATCTTCATTTTTGTCTGCAACCACCTAGATCCGTAGAATTTCCGCCCACAAGCATTGAATTGGATATTTTGAGATGGACCTGCGCACTGAGGGCAGCAATACATATCCAAACCCCACGGTCGAGCGTCACTGAAACTGGAGAGCGCCAGCATGCGACATTCGACGACGCGCTCATAGGATGTCCCTTCCGCGATCATGTCTGCGAAACACAGGACAACAGGAGATGCGTCAATGGCGTGTCGATCCTCACCGAACGATTGCAAGAGTGCATCCCATGGCTTCATGTGGTACACGAAGACATTCTCGACGAAACGACTCAGCGCATGAATAACCAGGTTGTCTATGGTGGAAACGCCGCTGAAGACGAGAACGAAGTCAAAGATATTTCTGTAGATATATCCCATTAACATCTACAGGATACCAAATGCAAAGTAACTGACAAGTCTACCATCATTTTGAGCATCGTCACACTTTTCGTGATCCGACCTGTGGGACCACAGGTGCACAGCACCAATCCACGAATAAATGGCTTGTCGCCTCGAGCCACATTCACTGTTCGAATCGCCTTTGACGCGTCGCGGAAGTAATTACCAACATAATTGTCAAGCAGCTGCAAACATCAACAGAGAAATTTTAGAAGTTTTACTCGTATATGCCAGATAACTCACCTCCCATGGTGTAATGGACACCGAATTTGTGACCCCACCTGCTGCAACCAGGTTCCCTGTTTCTTCATCTGCGTGTGTGTCGACAAGGAGTAGAAGATTGCAGCAGTGGTTCTTTTCGGCGGCCCACTCAAAATCTGAGGCAACTGCATCTGGACGATTGTTATTAGATCGGATAGACCGGGATACGGTACGTATCTAGGAGTGATCAGTTATTGCTAATTTAATTGTATGCTTTGATGGTACCTTATGCGGTTCTAAGCGAAAATGCTGTTCTAATAGTGCAATGAGTGTATCGGCGATGAACCGTCGACCATAACCATGCCAGGTGAGGAAAATCCCTAGCATTGGGTAAGGGCTGCGCTTCAAAAATTTAGATCTGATTGCGTATCCCTGAACGATGTACTACAGCGACATTCACGACATGAACATATGGATAATGATGGGACTTACAGGAATGGCAGCATTATTTCGTCGATAGCATGACGGACAGACGAACGTGTCTTTGGTAACAAGTGCCGACCCTGTGATTGGATTTCGTGTGGCATCCACGCATCCTTGCTCGCCTTCAGCCGTTGCGACACATATTGTGATATCACATGAACTTCCGAAGCCGATGCAGGTCCAGATGTGCGATCCAACATCCGTGCAATACACGCATATCTGCACGAAAATTTATTTATGCATTGGCAGATTGAACGTACTTACTGGGACATCAGTAGCATTGGAAGATGGTGTAGGTGAAGATCCATGGCTCGCTTCTTTCATATCGCAGTCCTGGATATCACCAGACAAAATTGGCCTGAGTTTTTGGTATGGCGCATGCATAGATTTGGCCTTTCTGGGAGGATTAACTCGCGTCGGTTGAGCAGCTGTCTTCGATTTTTTCCGCTTCTTCGACACATGCAATTGAGGTTCTTCATTTTGCTGTGCATCTTCATCAATACTATTTTCCTCGTCATCATTGTCACCGTTCGGCATCTGTAATATCCGCTCCTGATACAAAATAATAAGCTCCTCATCTGACCTATTACATATAATATACCTGGGACTCGGATCCACCATGTGCGTTCTATCTCATATTATTATATGCAAGAATAAACGATTGAAATAAAATAAAAACGCACTGATTGTGATGGCAGTTGAATAATTCCATCATTTGAGCCATCGTCACTGGATTCCTCGTCATCCGAATAGAGTGGCATGTTGTGTAGGACAAGAGAGTCGTCTGTTGTTGGACACGGACACGTTGATGGGAGAAAATTGACCCATCTTGCCAAACTTGGAATGTGGTGTAGCGGAAGATGCCGGATTATATGCGCAAACGTACTAATCGGACAAGTTAGATTCTGAAGTCCGTAAACCTCTCTGAGCTCGACCACCTAAAATGTAAATACATTACACTAGTACATAAAATGATATGTTGCTCGGCACTCCATAATTTGTCTAATATAGCCTGATTTGCATTCTTCCACTTCTCGCGCCGTAATACTGCTTGAAATGCGCGATGTTTGTGAATAGGATCGCCAGGTGGGTAAATTCAAGTACCCCCTCTTTCGTGCTATGAAATGTTGAACGACACAGATCATCTTGGGGTAAATCTGAATGTTAATCAATGTATGAAAACACCATAAGAAAGTCATTCAACGTAAGATTTTTGCGTCCGCTACTAACACAATGCTTTGCTGATGTTGCAGGACTATCTTTCTGGCCAGGTGCCTTTGGTTTCAGCTTGTAGTTTAGGGCGCATTTCGCATGTGGCTGCTGTTTCTTAGAGCTGTGTATCATTTTGATCTATAGCTCTAATACATTGATGTAGTGCCTAGATATATATAGAAAGTGCGTTAGACTCCCGTGGAACTAGGTCGAGTTAAACTAAGTGATGGATATTGCACGCAATTCGTGGAGACTAATCCTGATGCACTCAGTTTTTGTTCATCGATCATTATTGATGTATAAGGTCGTTTTGCTGCACAATTGATGGTGCGAGACACAGTACTCGGTCAGTGAGATAAACCTAAGCAACTAACATCCATTTCGCAAAATGCATAGCTTCCTGACAAAGTAGCTGAACACCCGTGTAAAACATAACGGCATTACTTGACTATCACCCTAAAGCGTGCTAAATACATCCATAACATGTCTCTGTCAACAGGCTCACCCGCAAGGTCCTGTCTGTCTCTGAACAATGTTGTAGAGAGGCTTCCAAAATTCTTTATGCCCAGAAACGTTACAATACTCCTGCAGATTTCTTCTGCGAGTGACGCGGTCTCTGATGGCTGGATCTTACGTTGTGCGGCATCCGCTGCAACATAATCCTTGGATTTAATCACCATGAGACAAAGGCTCAGTAGCGAACGTCGATACAAAGCTGTGAACATCATCTATCACTGAACAAGGCTTGCAAGCACGGAGGGTTCTTACGGATTTTTTTTGATATATGCGGGACTGCTATTGCGATTCTTCTCATCGTCTCCAGCGCGTACGAGTAGGCATGGGTTTGATTAGTGAGAAAGTCGGCTTTCTTGTGGTCCATGTACCGGGCCCTCTCTGAATGATGCATCGATGCAAGGTTGAAGAATGATGCCCCCGTCGCCAGACCTTCCACGGGAGTGTAAGCCCCGTGCACCTGTCCAGGCGGCTGTATCCTGCATGCGCATTAAGATACATCATCACAATCACCAGTGTAAAGCGTGCATACACGAAATCTCCCGGACCCAAATAAACCACTTCTGCATCCCACAGCTCGCGTACCTCCTCCTTATTGTTGGTATAGTCTACCAGCTTCATCATCGCATTTGCATAGGCTGTACGGCCACCTTTCTGGGATTTGGGGCGAAAGAAAATCCACATCTTTCCTCCTGACTCGATGCGAAGGTATGTTGCAACACCGTCAGCATCATGATGAGCAAAGCAAACATATCCGGCTTGATGCAGCAGCGCCCAGAAGTGAGAAGTGAAGTTGTCTGGATGTACTGCTTCATAAATGGGGCACTGTTGAGTAGTCTGGCTCCAGCCAAACCGTCTTCCATGATCAAGATTCCTGACATAGGTCTACGTCATATTAAGTGAGAAAAGTTTCAGGCCTGCTTACCTCAAGGTTTCTGGGAGGCCTCCATGTACATATGGCAAGTCCAGAATGCATTGTATCTTTGTCGGGTCATTCATGCCATCGACAAGCGATGATATTGTACCAGCCTTGTGAGGATGGGATGAATCCGCGACACGTGCTTCAGCGTCTGTTATAGTAGATCGAAAACATGTTCACTGCGACCTTTCTTCAACACTTACCATGAATACATATGGGCATGTCTGGACTGATTCCAAACTTTCGGTCGAGCCATTCTGTTGTTACTTCCGTCGGTGCATTTTTTCTGTTTCCTCGAACCACTACGGGTTTATTGTCACGCAGGGAAAATTCAATGGTGTCCACGATGTCGTCACGTTCAACGTCGGCAGCAGATAGGTGGAGGACATGCTTTGATGATGGAGTGGACTCTTGGAAAGACGAGAAGAACTTCACCACCTCAACATCAGATTCACAAATATTGACACCTTTCTTCATGATGGTCGGCAGGATGGTGATCCTTCCATCTTTCCATGTAACTGTACCTGACTGTGCAGGTACCTTCCGTCCCAACACTCCTGTAGTCAAGTCTTTGGCGTTTTCTGTGTAGTCCATCTGCACATCTGTCGATCCTATGTGATGAGAATAAACATCAGGCGCGTAGGGAGGTCCGTCACTCTCTCCGTCGGACTGTTCACTGTCGATTCGCACGAGCCGTGATACAAATTTCTGAGGTGGTAGTGTTGAAATGACGTTTGTATCACTTTCTTCGTGTAAATCAGTGAACATTTCCACATCGGTTGTCGGACCATCCTGAAGTGGCGTTGTGGCGTCCTGCAAATGTGCATGACGTTCCACTTGTTTTCTAGCACGTTCCTGCCGTTTTCTGATTCTATCCTTCTCCCTTATTTCCATTCTCCTTTCTTCTGGGAGTGATTGGAGCCATTTCCGTCGTCTTACAGTGGCAGATTGCGCATTGCTATTCATACCAGAGGTTTTGCCATTGACAACATCCTTTAAAGATGTCGAACGCGGAGCCATCTACACGTATTTTTAAGCATTTCATCAGTATTTGAGCATAGAAAATATTTAATACTTTACCGTAGCACGCTCCTGTTTATGATAGTTTCGGGACAACTTGCCAAATGCCCGATTGATGTGGTTTAGGATCAAGAACGTTTTGGGTAAGCTCGTGTGTCATATGTTCCGTGACTAACCAAATCGAGGCAATATTACATAATACAAGTAATTTTTTTTTCGGATAAGCAAGATTATTACATAGCACTGACACTGTCTACACATAAACGCTCATAGCGCCAGCTAACTACCGGTCCGAGGAAAAATGCACTTACGCACTCCCGAGCTGTGTTATGAGTGTGTAGGGCTCTGTAAACTGCTCAGGTTGCCTCGGTCTACGGGGATCTGGGGAGTGTGATACCCACTCGAAAGATGTTACCCAATCATGTGGAAGGATTTGACCTCGTGAGATGACTTTCGTGCATGTCGAGAATACTGTGCTGATTTTTCTTGTTCCTTTTTATTTTACTTGCCACGACCCTGTCAAGGTGGAGGAGTTTATTTTGTCGTGGTAGTTTATTTTATTATCATTTTGTGGCATCTAATAAATGTAAGGAAAACCACAAGATATACAAAAATGATCACACCAAATACTGGAATCGCCCAAAATGTAGCGCAGTTATAGCTCCATTAAGGCGAAGCTCCATTAAGGCGAAAGTGGACAACTTCGAACCCTAGTTATATTATTTTTACGCCACAATCAGTGGCGTGTCACTCAAATCCCTCACCCATCCATCACCAGCATAATCTCTCTGGCAACATATTACTGCTTGATCCATGGCAGTCCTAACACTATCGATGAAATGTTGCAACAATAACGTAAAATTGTCGAGCTCACTACAAGAGGAAACAGTGAGTGGCATGATGCATCGTGGTACTAACCAACAATACTGTGTCCAATAGAGACGACGAAGGAGCATGACAGACAACTGCATGTTCAAAATATTTCTGAGCGTCCTCTAGCAGTATTATCTATCTCTCGTAGAACCAGGACCGGTGTCTACAGGTACCGTCCCGCAAAAATGTGGCTATGTGGGAGCTCATCATGCACGGGCACTACTAATATACCACAGGGTGACGTTCAGATACAGTGAAAACATCTGTTGAAGAAACGAGAGACCATGGTAATTTTATGGCTCCAATAGTGAGCTGCTGGCATTGTACTCTAGGCGACGCCAATAAAACAAGGCACTTTAACATACCATGGATATCAAGCGAGAAGCTCGTTGTAAGAGATCGCCATAAAGCGTATTTCCAATGACATCATAATCAAGCAGGAACGTGATCATTATACATGTTCATCTTCTCCCACAGTGAATCTAGGGCATCATGATATGAACGCGGCTGATGTATCATATGCTGTAGAGATAAACATCATTAATATCAAGGGGCAGGTAAGATCAAACCATACAATAATAATAAAAAGGGTCGATAGCTCGCTAAAAAAAAGTATATCATTTCTTAGCGCAAAACGTATGTTACTTGGGATAATAAAGTTCGAATTAGCGTTATCTGGACCTTTGCGTGAATATCGAATGATATTTTTCTCTCGTACGAATGTGTAGATGGTAGTCTGTCAAAGTATTCATGAAATTCTGACAGTATGAATGCACTGTCGCAGATCTTCGGACATACATGTGTGAATCTATCACGATCTGCATAAAATCCTGTAAACACTTGGAACGGCATCAGATTACTGGAGAGACAGTAACAAAGTAGGACCCACAACTTGCCTGGTACTCGTCCCTCTTTCAATAAAAGAACTTCGAATTAACCTTCTCAAGCCCAATGCAGAACCAAATGAATACCTCCACAAGATTGTTGTACCGACCCGCATCGGAAGAATCCTGGACTATCCAGGTCAAGAATTCGTCATAGATCTCTAACGAAGCTCCTCCCCCGATCTCCTTGATCATTAATGCACGGAATCCTGGATTGTGCCACATGCAGAATACCGCCTTGAATATAAACCCAGCGAATGGACATTTATCACCTTTGCGGTAGGAAAATCCTGAGTGACATGCTGGTTCCTCCCCGTTTCTATTACGTGATTGTGGAAGGCAGCATTGAAAGCAATAAGTGAAGCGTTCGAATAAGAAACTGAGTTTAAAAACGCCATACAAATGCATCGGGATGCTTGATTCGATGTTGCACCTGTGATTTTCTGCAGGAACAAGCAGGCCTCTATGCCCGAAGTGCACTGGACACTTGTCTTTCAAGACCCGCATGACCTTGTCTAAGAGGGCAGTGCTTGCAAGGCGATTGGCAAGTCCACTGTTGACTATGCTCGCTCTTCCTACAAATGTGCGAGAGCCACTTGGAAGTGATAAATTCGAAGGAAGTACGACCTGTAAGGCGCTCCCTGCACACGGCTGCGATGTTGTCTGTAAACCTCGGTCAGTACCATGATATGCAAATGCACCACAATAATACCACATTTAGCTGACTTGGTGATCTAAAATCATTCTATGCAATGCCGCTAATCAGCTGCCGTACAATATTACACATGAAGCGCACTCACCGTCTCATGGATATCCTCCATAGCATTGAGCATCAGAGCTTCAAATGAAGTGAGTTCTGGTAAACCCTGATCGTACAAAGCATCGCTGGACTGGGTAGCATGCATGGCGGATGTGGAGGCCTGTAATATCTATATATTGGCACGCACCATGGTAGTCGGTACAAAAAAATGCTCACCGTGATCTCTGTATGAGGCAGTGACGCTGAAACAAATCCTGTGGACATGGAAGGCGGGTCATGCTGGAGTGCTCGAAGCATGGAGCCACCAGCAACCACTGTAGACCCCGCGTATTTTAGAACAGCTGGTGGCCTCAATGGGATTTCGCTTGCTTCCATGGCTAGTCTCTGCATGACGCTGTTTGGATCACACACGTCACAGGGGATCCCTGGTGGGTCGTCCATGCATCTCACGGCGAGATTCTCGCCATCCATACAAAGCATGTTGGTGAAACGCCGACATTCTTGACCGTGGACTAGGTCTTCCAACTCTCCCATACACTGGTCAGTTGATGCGCCTCTGAACGCCTTCCCACGTCGGTCGGTGAGGAAAAATACGTGAGATTCCTTCCCGTCCCGCCCTGCACGACCCAGCATCTGGTTGTTGACAATGAGGCCATATAAAGGCTTGAAGATCACCACATATCGCACGTGAGGCCTGTCCATACCCTGGGCAAAGGCTGTCGTACATGCCATTACCTTTGTTTCCCCTGAGTCCCACCGACTGAGGTTATCCGCCTTACTATTTCCAGCCTCCCAGAGATTACTGTGATAGACAGCACACTTCGCTTTCGCTGCAAATACTTCCGCATCACCCTGAGAACCACAGAATACCAGAATACGTTCCTCTGCAGCAAGTCGTCCACACAGAGCGGACACGAGATGGTTCAGGGACTGCCTTCCAGCAATGGGCTGTATGCGTACGACATGCATTCCGATCTCCGGGCGATTTGTCGCTGACCGTACTTCGGTAATTATGCTAGGATTCATGCCAAACGGTTTGATAAAGTTTGCAATACGGTGGGGTGGTCCAGTCCCTGTCATGAGCACAATCCTGATGCATGTCTTTCCAAATTGCAGCGCAAGAGTTTTCCAGGGAACCGCACGGCCTGGATGACAGTTCAGGACGTCATGGAATTCATCCACAAAGACTCTGTTAAACTTGCATCCGAGTGGAGATACAAGGAAACTATACATGGGTGGTTAGGCGCTTCAACGTTATATGACAGACAAATTACCTAGCGAAGGCGTGAGACGAGCAATGTTCTACCTGCACGAATAAAATCTGGACATCTTCCGCAACCACCTTTGATACACAGTAGTTGTGACACCGCAGTCCAGTGGCAGCGGTAGATCTGTACTGTTCATCCAGCAGAGCGACGAATGGACAAACCACAATAGATCTAGCATTCTCATCCATCACTGATGGAACCATCCATGACATGCTTTTTCCGCCTCCTGTCTTCATCGTAACGACAAGGTCCGTGGGCACTGTCATGATGGCAACGAGCAAATCCATCTGTGCAACGCTCTTTTCCCTCGCAGTGTCGTCCTTCCTGATATGCCTAATCGCCCGTCTAATGTCCTCTCGAGTGACCTCGACGACACTGGACTTCAAGGATAGTTGACTACAATCAGGGACTATACATTTTGACGTGGACCCGCTGAACAACAAGCTTGCCGCATCGATGTGCACCTGCTGGCCTGATGGTCCTGTCCTACGAAGACGTTTGATTGGGATGTTTTCGTTTGGACTCGAGTCGTTGTCACCACTAGAGAGGCTTATAACATCATTTGGTACCTGTTTGACCATAGCTCCGTGCCTATGTGGACGTTGCAGTTGCATTTTATTGACGCTTGAGAGGTCTTCATCACTGGAGATGCTCATCACCTCAACAGGCAATCTGCGAGTACGTTTTCGACGTCTGGAAGATTCCTCGACGTCTTCAGATGGATGTTTGGCCTCCGAAGTATCCTTCTTGCGGAATACATTCGGTACAACTAGACCTGAACTAGACATAGACGTGATCGAGTGGTGTTCGGAAGCCCTATCGGAAGTGTGCTTCTTGGTGAACACGCGAGTTGCGTCATTGGACTGCAGAGAATGGCCTTCCTCGTGGCCTCTACGTTTCCCCCTCACATCGGCAATAGGCGATATGATTGAAGATATGGTGTCGCCATCCGCGAACTTCCTCTCAGACACGACAGAACTTGTTCTGAATGAGCTATGTGTGGGAGGTACATAAGCTTTACCCTTCCCCTTGCGTTGTGACATAGTGGTCGATTGAAATTCATGGCCGGTTGGAATAATCTCAGGCGACTCGTCTATGTATTCAGTACATGAGATGCTTTTGATCGACGATGCTGGTAGCGGGGAGTCCGAGAGCATTTCTCCGCATTGGATATATCCACTTGCTGTCGGGGACACTCCAACAGACAACGACATGCCTGGATCATGAAATCAGATTGCGAATTGCATAACCCTGGTGCTAGAACTCACTTCTGTTGCGATTGTACCCACTGGTGCCTGATGACGGGGCATGACCTTGCAGAACACCTACCAGAACAAGTAAATATTTGCTATGGATGCATTGGATTAGAATGCTCGCCATCGCTCTGGTCATAGAACAAGTGGTCCAAATTGCCGCTCAAGTTTAGAGACCCACCATTCCAGGTCGTCCGCAGCTGTGATGGAATGTCTAGCATGGGCATACGATGTGTTGAGTTACCGCTGTGCTCTATGACAGTGGTACGCACAGCGTCCTGCAGGATGTCGGTGTGGTGCTTGTGCAAAAATTCTCCAAGAGTGTCTTGCGTGGTTTTTTTGACCATCTCCGATATGGACTGGAGTGTTGTCCCAAGTGTTGTCCCATTGGACATGTTCTTACGGATGATTCTAATTGCCTCTGGAGGCGGAAAGGGGCCAAGACCAAGCACGCTGTGCCACTGATCTCCCAACCACCTATGTTTGCACATGCTATTGTTAGACAGTCGAGGAACCACTCCTTGTATGACGGCATAATGGCTATGGTCTATACCAATGGAATGATCTGCAGACTCAGCGAGAATGTTGTCTGCTTGATCATAAGAGTCGTCCGCAGCGATGAATTCGCGACCAATTGTGATAGCACCTTGCCGGAAATCCCGCACTCCCCATCGACAGCCGAAGTAATCGTGGTTCCACTGTTGAATATGAGCGGAAAATACTGCGGGACTTATCCGCTCGCCCTCACCGACGCAAAGGTACCTGAAATAATAGGTATGCAGTTGTAAGAACAACGCTCAGTCTGGTGGATATTTCAGGACAGGACTCACGTTCTGTACACATGTTCGGCCTCAGCGTCATACGCAACCCCAGCCAAGATGGCTTCGGCCGTGCGCAAACCACCTGCGAGCATTTCGAGCACCCAGGATGTGATTTCCTTTGGCACGAACCCAGGAGTGCAAGAGTCTCGATCAGTGATGCCAGTTGTTTTGCTATATGCGGTGAGCAGGAACATTTCGTTTCCCTGCATAAAGAGATTGCGATGTCTGTCCGCATTGCTGATTTTGTGGTCTATGAACTGAGTCCCCCGACACGATATGTGAGTGGTAATGTAAAGTAAGTGGTAAAGAGGCTCCCAGACTCGCAATGAGCGTCTGAGAAGCTCCTTTATGCCAGGAATGTTCCATGCGATTCGTCCTGCATTGTCAACCATTGCGAGGTCGTAGCGATCCACCAAGTAGAAGAACAAGGCATGACGGTTCTTGTAGAAAGGCTCCTCCGCTACGAGCGAATAACCACGCGTTGAGTTGGTGAGATCGTCTTTCACCTGTTCAGGGACTTTCTTCAGCATGACAGTGTCGTTTGTTAGGTCAGAATAGCGCGACTTCAACTCCTGGAGGAGCCGTTGGATGCCATCTCGAAGCTTGGTCATGTGCATGGTCTCGGTGCCTATAGTGATGGATTGCACGTTTGGATCAACGTAGACGTTGGGCTCTCTCGTTTGATTGAACACCAAAGACGATGCATATTGCTGCATCTCATACACTATGTTGAATGTCGTAGTACGACCGAGGCGCAGCACACGCTCGTGAATACGGATGACTCGGCTTGAGATTGAATGCACGATCAGTTCATGGAGGCAAGCACATGTGGAGGCGCACTCACTCATGGTCATCAAAGTGGACGGAATCTTCATCTTCGTCTTTGTCCATCAGTGCTTCCAGGAGAGACGTCATGTTGCAAAGGTACTTCAACTTTGCGAGGTCTGGTGTAAGGACTGATGCTTCACAGAAATTTCCGTCCGCACGCAATGCCCTGAGCCAGATGGCTCGCTTGATCGGGTTCGCCCATCGATCTACTACGCACATATCCGGGTCCGTATCAACCAAGGACCATGCAAGATTATGGTATACAATCATCCTCTTGCGTGGAGAGACATCATCGTCGCCCAAGGCAGTTATGAGTTCCTCGAGACACTGGGTCTGCACGGCGGACAGCTCAAAGGAAAAGTCGAATGGGAATCCGAGGTGAATGCGCATGATGGCTCTCATGAGTTGAACCATGAAGTTTGGATACTCGGTATTTTCATCTGACACAGGCCTCCAGTGACTATCGCTGAAAGCGCCGACATGAATGAAGGGCTGCGTTATTGTGGTATCATGAAATTACTCACGTGTCTCTTGGGATAGCGTCACCATACAACAGTAATTTTGACAGGCTCAATCTGTGCGGGTGACCGTCTAAGATAGTAGATGCCCTCCTCATGTGGTCCCGCACGGTAGAATCCAGACATGCAAGAATTCCTCCTGATTCATCATCAGTGTGCTTCTTCTTAATCTTGTCTGCTGCCCGCCTCTGTGTTGGGTTCATCCGGAGTTCCACCAGGAACCTATCCCAACCCATGAAGCGCATCAGGGGAGATCTTTCCCGTTCTGTGTTGGCTGGAACGACCAGCGAACGATCAACTGCGGGTATGAATATAGACTGAAGAGTCGCTTTGACGTCTGGTCTGATGCCTGGAATAACATTCTCGCCAATCTCAAAATATGAGTTGCCCACCGCAGTAAAGATACGTTGCACCTGGCAAGGTCTATATAACACCTCCATGACGCCAGTTGAACCGTGCTTTCCTCTACTATGTCGCTGCATGGTGGCTAGATCCTTTACAGCATACGCGCAGTCCGTAGATGCACTACATGCAAACCCGTCACTTGGATCCACAATCAGCTGAACAGGTGGTCCTCCTCCAGTGGGTAGCTTGACATTCTCAGGCTTTTCATATATGTTTAACTCTGAACAAAAGTCCAGGAATAAACGCAGAGTCGCTGGAGGTACCTAGTGATGTACGGTGCTCATTAAAAGTTCTAGAGTGACTATATAAGAGATACACGTACCTGATATGAATTGTGGTGATTTTTTCTATGTCCTGCAACCATACTGGAGGTCAATGCAACCCGGCACGAGAAACATAGAAGGACTTTTAGATGGCTGTGAACGCACACCCCAAGTGCATCTAAGATCTCATGGGACCGTAAGTAGTCTACTGAAGGCAACAATGATATGGTCCTGCAATCCACGTGATTTGAAGGAACTGTACATGTGAGACGGATATTTTGTTAAGCAGAGAGGATGCAATTCACGTGTAACAGGTATTTCACCTCTGTCACCAATATCCTGACTGGAAGCGATGTCTGAGACTCCATCGTATGCCAAGACATCTACAGCACCTTAATCGATCAGTTAATATGCCAGAGCATTAGATGATATTACACGGCTGACCTATGAAGCTAATCCCCTCAACGGCACTGCTGCGTGGGACAAGAACCTGGTTTGGGGCCATTACTATGAAGGTTAGTGATACTCAATAAACACTCGATGACTTATGCTACTCACCTAATTCAGGAGTGTCAAATACCTTGATCTTCTTCGATTTATTGTGGTCAACGCTGATATGCAATTGAATGTCTTCACGCTTTTTAAAAAGCTTTCCACAGTCCGAGAGCGGGCAGGTATAACGACCGTCGGACTGGCCCACAATATACTGACGCCCGGAAATAATGAATGTGATAGGGATAGAGTGGTACCTGTATCTGTGCTTTCTGGCTATTTCGCTAGTTTGGAATGGTCCCATGCTGCATCCCGGATTGTCACAGGCGTTGTTATCGGACATCGGTATCACAAAAGCTGGGGATTGTATGTAATGATAGTTGTGGTGCTTTATCATTGAGGGTGAATTAACGGCACTGTAAAGGCTTTATATCATTTGCATATATATATATATATATATATATGCACCTGCATGGATGTCGCACAACGACAGTGTGGCATGACATCAGAATCACAGACTCATGACAGCATTTACCAATATATCAAGACACAAACTAGAGCAAGTCGTCTGACAAACCGATCGACAAAGATCGAAGAGCGCCACTTACACCCATCCTTCATCAGCGGATATGATCCACTAGATCAGGGCTCGTACACATCAAAACAGCTACTTGTCTGTATCTGGTAATTGTAATTGCGCAACCCTGGCATATGCTTCCATACCAAAGTTTTTGGTTAGCGCTGCCACACCTCGTTACCGGACAAGCCTTGCGGAGTCGATATATTGTTGCTCCGTGTCCAACGGCTTTCATGTGTGGAGCCATCTATATTTGCACGGTGCTCATAAAGCGGCATAGAGCGACCCCTGTTGAGTCACATACACATATACTTTGTTAGGCCTGACACGCATGAGTATACCACAGATTGTCGTGCGTCTGACTTTAATCTCATGATCTGTAGGTGAGGGCTGACATACGAGTAATTTGGACAATCAGGACGATATCATATATTGTCCCATAATATGGGTTCTGTGACGTGAAGACCGTAATGATGCCCACTGACGACACTAGTGGTAAGAACTATCAGAAAGTCTGATTTATAGGAGTAACAAGGCAGTGTCTAATGGACGCATGACGGACAAGTGATGAACTTTATAAAATTGTGATGTATATTGTTGTATTTGTAAGATTTATTTCAGATATGAATCTACAGAGTCTAGACGCAGTGCACGCACACCACGATATTTTATATCTGGGTCCCCACATTATCGCATCGCCTCCTACCTTCCTAAGCTATACATCGTTTATAAACCGTTTCATCGGGTGACCCGAGGAACATAAAGTAGACGTTTAATTTTAGGACTTCAATGTTCTCAACATTCGATGCAATTTTCAACAGCAGTTCCGTTCCTAGTTATCAGGTTCTTAGATATATACTCTTATATTCCAACCACGTATATCTACGTTACAATCTTCCTGTTTGTGGCACATCACCGTCCATCATAACCTACGCAATAGCATGTATGTTGATATGGACATGGTAGGCGCGCTTGGAAGTAATTAATTCTGTCCACCATCCTAAAATTGCTTAACTTCTGCTTTACCGACTCTGCTCCACCAACTAACCCTGTGCAACCAGCAGAATAATATACTTCAAAAAATGAAAGAGGGATGGTACACGGATTGCAATCTCTTCTGAGCTATTGAGGATGAGATCAGTCAATCACATTAGGTACACGGGATACGTCTCTGAGTGGCTGGCTTAGCCTGGTGCATTGAACTCAGCAATGAGATATACCAGCCGATATCACACTGGTACCGTAGCACAAGATGCCAGACACCCGTTACTTATGACTACCATTTATATCCCATGTCACAGGTAGTGACAAACCGCGGCTGTCCGACAAAGGGAGTAACGTGACACATTTCTGAAAATTGATCTGACAATCACCACTTAGTCCGCTCATCGATGTCAACAGCCAACATTCCCCTGGAGCTCATCATGAAAGTATTCACTCTTGCCACTCGGACAAGAGGTGAAGCTGCATCTTGGATTCTGTATTCAAAAAGGACCTATCACTGGTGACTGATCGATGTCATACTGAATGAGTCACATGCTTCTGATCATACATCAGCAGGTTCGAAAAACTGCTGTATCAAAAGGTCGTGCTGTATGATGAAGATGAGGCATCCCTATTTATCGAATGCCTTCGCCGTCGCCACAAGCACCAGGAGTTTTCTCAAACATCGATCAGAACCATGTCTCTCTCTGGGGAGATTGACGGCACGACAATTATCGAACTCTTATCGCTGTGCACTGGTATCAACAACCTTGTCCTGTTATGCGAGTCCAATTATTTTGAAAAAGACACAGCACCTCTGTTACAAGTACTGGATACCCTCCCTCTAGACATACTGTCTCTTCAAATGGATGTCTCCCTCACACCCAGTTCGATTGCCAACACCAACGTCTTCGCTAGACTGACGCATCTTGAGATCACCGAGGAGGGCATCTTTAAACACCTTAAGATGAACGCTTTCCCTCGATTGACTCACCTCGCGCTATGGGGTGGCCCCTTACGCAACCAAAATGGACTAAAGTTGATCAAGCATATTCTCAGCCATGCAACCCTTCAATTGCTGCTATTACATGTCCGCCCTCACCGGCAACTGGCAAAGTTCCTCGATATCAATAACATCGACGATCCTCGCATCGTCCTTGCACCATGTGAAATCTATGTATGGGATAGTCTTGGACGCGCATCCATGTTACTTTGGGAGCTAGCTGATGAAAAGGTTAAATTACGTGTTCCTAACCACAGTCAGTCCATTCTGTCGACTATGAAACAACGAGATCGACTTACCACATCATACAGGAAAGCACCGCTGCTTCACAGAAACCACCCTTGTAAATGAATTGAGGCAGTATATGGATCTCGAAAGTGTTCCTGAACAAGATTTAGACTATCAGGTGATGCCGTGTTATGTGGTCGGCGGTTCGGGTGATGAAGCGCAGCTTGGTTATGTGGTCGATGACGATGAATCTGACGATTGATAGGAAGGACATGAATATAATTGTGGAACCAACTGTACGTCCGTCAACAGGCAGTCCGACAAGGACACCCCGTCGGTGGATTCTTTCACGATATACATTTTGACATACAATTGACCGTGAGCAAAGGCATCTATTCCACATTTATAGTAGCAACATACGAGATACAATGTTCGTGCTATCTTATATTTTCTTTGCATCTGTGAATAGACAAAGTGTGTATCTTACTATTCCCGAAAATACTGGGTAACATTGACCATGAGCAGTTCGTGCTCATGATACCTTTACAGCCATTGAACATAACTGCATACTGGTAAACAAAATTGTCTTCCATTCGCCGTACATGATGAAGGGCTTGAATTAAATTTAAGTTTGAAGCACAGAATAATAACACGAACTGCAATTTCCCAACATGTAGACCTCGGCTCGACGCAACCAACAACTCCGATTTAAAGTCATGTACTGGACAGAGGCCCACAACAATAAAGCACGTACTACGTATCTTGATAACTAACCAATTACACCAATTAATATGCCTGGAACAAAGATGCAACTGAACATTAACATTTGGAAAGGATACAAACCTTCGATAGTAGCAACACGGAGAAAGAGCCTCCAGCACTTATATTCCACATGATTGAAACCACGAACGTTCCTTATCATCCCTGCTCTATACATTGCTGTTGCGAATCCATATTTTTCACCGTCAGAATTTCTACAGCCACCCAGATAATTGTTGTGTTACGACTGAGGGTACCATACAAAAAGCATAACTAGGCCGCAGGAGGTGATTCTACCGTAACAGTGGCGTGGGTATTGTCTCCATCGCTAGACATCTCGTCAGCCACTATCATGTGCGACCTTTCAGCATGCATGTCAAGAGCTGTGGCTGACATGCCAGACGACAAGGAAAGACGCTTTGAACGCTTTCCTTCACCTCTCCCCTTGTTATCCTGGTACTAACGGTCAGTTAGATTGATGTTCGACTTATCCAAAGACAGTTGTGTACCATGGTGTCAGAAAGAGATACTGAGTTTGCATGTCTCCTTTTCCTTTTCCCTTCTCTGCCTGCGCTCAAACTCGAATTCCTGTGCTTACCTGCACTTTTTCTGTCCTTGACTGCCTCCGTGTCCATCCTATGAGCGGAAATGTTCGAAACATCTCTTTGCATGTGGTTATTATCATTGCTTGTTATGTCTTGTGATACCCTATAATTTTGGATCTTGGGGATATCAATAATATGATCAGTGGGAGCATGAGACGCATGAAGTTCAGAAACCTCGCTCGCACGGCGCACGCTGTCAGCCCTGGATCCATTATTTTCGTCTGCATCAGGTGCAGACTCGCCCACATTGTGATTCTCATCATCATGTGTATCATGCGCTGGTTCACCTGCTGCGTCCCCCTGATCTGATACAGATCCATTTTTTTCAATGTGCGTATCCATCGTTCTAGTAAAAGCTGTCAGGTTCTGACTTATAGGTCATAGCACTGAAATCATACATGGCAGTCGGCAATGTCGTTGGCGGTAGGGGGTCTAAACATGGTGCATCTGGCTTTGAATCTGACAATAGGTTGGTCTCCTTAGCTGCCCTGCCCAATGCATGTGCAAGATGAATCAAATGCCCAGGGCTCTCTTCTGCATTGACCAACGCAGCATACAACCTTTCAATCCCAAGTGCCTCGAAGTAGTCATTCTCTGTCAGATCGTGGTACTCGTCCGGCGACTGTTGAATGAGTTGGCCGTTGAGGGGTTCTTCGAGTGGGATTCCGACGAGTGTACGAAATCGTCGCATCATCCAGACCATTAATTTCTTGCTGATATCAACGCCATCTCCTTCCATTACCGCTCGCGTCACCAGATCTTGCATGTCATCCACCGAAGTCGATAGAAACGCCTTGCAAACTTCCTATGGTATGTGATTACACATTTCCCTATTATATTTCCGGACCAAAAACTTACATTTTTGGCTTCGCCACCCTTCCCTGCATCGACCATTGTGGATCCTCCGATCTGGAAATTTTCCTCTCCAGTTACTTTGTTCGACGCCTTCGCTCCAGCTCCTGCAGCAACTACAGGCGTTGTTGAGTGATTCACAGCCATTGCTGCATTCGATTGAGCTGTGACCACATCTGCAAATCTCGTGCGAGCGTTCACTGTCTCCGTAGTTTTCCTTGTAGCTTGCACTGACTCCACCACTTGAGGCACAGCCTCTGAAACAAGATCGTTTATCTGGCGGCTTGTTGATAACGCCAACACGTCAAGTTTCGCTAATGCCTGTTGAGTTTCGCTAATTTCATGGCACTCTCCTCTATCCTGTTAGGGCTGCGTGGTGAATATCATCCTGGAAGGTTTGGAGGTACTAACCGTCAATGTATCCTGAACGACGTGTTGACTACTCTTCACCTTTTGACCCTCGTGTGTTGACATCCTCTGAACCTTTGTCATGCTTGACTATGTTAAATGCGAGGCTGCCATATGAACTTACTCCATTCGTGTTATCAACAACCTCTTTCCCCTCCGTGCTGTCAACATATTCCTAGTCGATCCAATATTAAGTACATATTCCAAAACAACGGTTATCGCATGTTTAGAAAACTCACCCCCTTGGCGCCACGAATGGCCGTTGGTCCCCGCTGTTCTCCGCATTCAAGCTCGCCAACATTTTTCTTGGCTCTCCACGCAGCTTCCCTATCCTCGATAAACCTCTCTATCATGCACAATGACTCGTCGCTATGTTTGATACTGGGGAAAACGTCCAGACCGCACATGTTCTCGTCTTTTCCACATATCAATTGATGATATGCATTCTCATCTCCACTCACTTATGCAATGAATGATGAGTGATGTGACGGACAGATCAACGACAATTCGCTTACACTTCGTTACGTCTGTCACTTCCACGCGCTTGACAAAGTCATTCCACGTAACATTGAACTTCTTTTTCACCCTCCGCAAATTTTGATCGTTGAAAGCGCCACCTGTAAGTACCATTGCCATATGGAACTCCAAGCGTGCTGACCGAAATTTGGGCTCATATCCAACCTCCTCCCACTCTTCTTTGAATGCGACTATGACGTCCCTGATATACGCAGCCACGCTCGTATACAGTTGTAAATCTCCTGGGCCCATACGACCCTCCTTCACCTTTGGTTCACCGTTTGTAAGCATCTTCACATACACGCCATGTTGGTGCAAGAGCACAAGTAATGGGTGGGCACAATTGGGTGGTACAACCAGCTATATGTGAGTCATTAGCATCTACAATCGTCGAGGCTGGATTGCTGACATTTGGACCGTTGACCTCCCACTGTACAGTTAGCTTTCGCTTGTTTAAATGATACTCTGTAATCGGTGACGATTTAATCATCGCACATGCTTTGTCAGATCGTAGAATCTTCTCAATGAGAACGGGCTTTGACATCGGATAAAACTTCGCGGCCATAATGTACAGTGCGATGGCGATAGCAGAGTTTTATAGCGTAACTCGGACCTCAGATTATAGAACTGAGTCTCGGGTTGTTGAAATGTGTGATTACAAACCCTTCACTACTGACGGAATTTGCCGCTTGGTTAGAAACAGTCGGACTTCTAATTTACCGACCTTCGCCTTGTCCACTCTCAACACTTTTATATATAACCTCAGACGACTGGAGAGGCATGTCAATATGTGCAGTACAAATCACAGATATCGACCACCCTTTTTGTGGCACTGCGCTCAAGTTATTATCATAGTCTTGGTACATCATTGCGATGCAGAGATACATATTGGCAGCATCATATTCCCGAAGTTGCTTTGACTCGAAGTGACGTACATTATGTACAGGGATAATTGATTGCTGTGCAGTCTATTGGGACAGTGCCTCCATGGCACGATATGTCTTAGACATGCCCTTCAGACTGTTTCATCTATGTGCTTTTACCTCATGCCTTCAATTGTGCGCTGACACTGCCTAATGCAAGGCAGATGATCATCCCTAAGTCGCTTCATCTAGAAGTAACGTACTTTTTGTACGGGGATGTTCGTTGCTTTGCGGTTATTTGGGACAGTTGCAACTCCATGGCATGATTTTTCTTTCCTGCATGTTTTTTTTTTGCCTTACGGCCTGGACAGCTGCCATTTAAACCAGTTTATTTCTCTCTGGCGATGTGACACAACAGTGACCACCTGTGACTCCTTTGTGACGATCTCAATCCGTGTTGAATACAACAGACAGAGCTTTCAACCACTCAAAGCCTTCAACGAACCAGACGATATGTCTAGATCCGCTCGTTCACCCACGGAGTTCAGGACAGTCGCCGCAAAACCAGCATTTCTATAAGACAACTTCCTGGCACCCTCCTATCACGTCAGAACAAGACGCTCAGATGTCTCATTCTTGCATTATGGCCCGCCGTGGGAGCACAGCGAGCACCACCTCTTCCTATCGGGCACCATCAGTCCTCAACATCCCGTTTCTGCCGAACCGCATGATACGATGTTGGAGAGAGAGAGAACGTATATCAAGTATAGAACAGCAATGGATCCCTATGGATAGAATGAGATATGGAGAGAGAACGACGTCGTACACTTATGCTCAAGCTCAAGCTGCTGTGCCGACCACTCAGCGGCTGGACGACCGTTACCTAGTATCCTTACCCGCAGTCGCTCCCATCATGAGCTAGAGAAATATGAAAACCTGTTCATTGAGTGTTATATATTTTGAATCACGTAGTCCACAAGCCCGAAGTACTTATACAAGTGCATGACACACATCCTTTCTCATCCCGAGCACATTTTTGATCCGGTCGGGATGTCCGTTGACTAGGTCTTGCACTCATGCATGTTCAGAAAATACTGAGCTCTGATAAGGCTTTTTATTGAGAAACAGGGTCATAAAACGGTGACAACACCTATGATGAGCTGGACAACCATTGTCGCTGCCATCCGGAGGAGATGGAACCGGTGAATTTGCTCTCTCACTGCTAGTGGAGGTGGTATCAGGCTTTCCTGATGCGTGACCACACTATGTCACTATTTTTTGTATACATTATAGCGAATGAAAACTACGAAACAAACTGAGAAATAAATTGGTTTAAATGGCAGCTGCCCAGGCCCTTATGCGCTGATTTGATCGGGACACAGTTGATCCATTGCCTTACTTGTGATGTATTATGAAAACCCAATCTTTGATCCAGTGACACTAACTCACGTTATAAATATTTAATATATTTAATGGCATGTATGTCGCAACTACAAAGGCGCGTAGGATATTCACGGGAACATATGCATATGAAAGGCAAGGTTACAAACGCACATGCCACAGCAGTACATATCAGCGAGGGCGTGAGCCCATAAATTTCATGAATCCTATTCTCTCCATTGCTCGAACCAGGCCTGATAAATCATGTGAAAGTGCTGCAAATATGTGAGATCACTCGTACCTTGGTCTCCGAATCACTTGGTCCACCTGAAATACTTCCATGCGCTATACCTGACGCCTGAACAACAGAGAAACAGTACTGAAGTCAGCACAGTGCATCGAGTAATCAAGACGCGTTTGATTCACCTCCGCTTCCGCCATGATTGGGATATGATCAACTCCAGTTGAATTAGAGGTCCCCTGAACACGAAGAGATGACATGGACACCTCCACCTAATGAATTATTATTAATTATTACTTGTTCTATTGTGACTGAACAGTATCACCTGCGCCATCATATTTACGCTACTGCCTGGCTCATCTTGCATGGACTGAGGAGCCGGCGGAAATTTCTGTGAACATGAACAATGATCAAAACGAATGAGCCTATCTTGATCATCGATGTGTACTAAACTTACCGCAGTTGTAACCTCAGTGTTTCTTTTCGACACGTCCCGTGAGCCAGTAAACACCTGTCGCGACATTTGTACGGACATAGGTCCTGGTTTTGGACGTGAAGGAGGCCTCGACTGTCGAATAGATCTCCTCTCAACTACAGCCTTAGACCGCTTACTAGGTCCACTGCCTCCTTCTGCCTGAGTTTAACGAGTGAGCCACTTCGGACACGCGTCATCAATTTGGATTGTCTCACCTTCTGTGAGGATCGTGCACAAGATTCTGCTCGCTTTCGTTTTCGCTCTACTTCACCATCCTCACATATCGTCTCCAGGTCTTTGATTGTGCTGTGATTTGTGTTAACAAGCAGCGGGTCAGGTCGCACTGCTTGAGCGTCCTTCTCGGTGTCATAATTGATATCCTTATCAACAACCATGCTGTGAGTCGCTCGTTCCGGACCATCGTCGCAAGCCTGATTTTCATCGAGAGACTCCATATTTATATTAAGGAGGGGCACCATATTATTGTTGTCGGAATCTTCTAATCGTCTCGATCTCACCCATGGCAACGGTTCGACTGCATCGACTCTGGTGCTACTGTTAGACAGTAGATTTGTTTCCAAGGCGGCCTTTCCCAGTGCGTGGAAGAGATGGACTAGGTGGTAAGGACTGTCATGCATGTGGCTTAATGCAACATACAATCGTTCAAGCCCAAGCGCCTCCAAGTATGAATCACGGTCAATAGAGTTGGCCTCGTCTGGACTGCATGACACGAGTCGTCCATTGAAGTCCTCGTCTAATGGAGTCCCTGTAACGCAGCGGTACTGCTTGACAAACCAGATCAACATATTGTTCGCGATAGTCGTCCCATCTGCGAAGAGCATAGCTCGTCGAAGGAGTTCTTTGTCACTGGAATGTGTACGCGTTCCGGAAATACTTGACGAAGCCTGCTGGGAGAATCAGATGTTGTTTTCAGTGGATGTAATACCATAACGCACACTGTCACCAGACATCACATTTTCATCTACCTGCCCTGCTCTTTGTGTGACCGATCTGGAAGTCCCTTGGACACTCGCATTGATGAATTCATCAACCTTGCCTCCTGTCCTCTCTGGCTGCACTGGAGAAGATTGAACAAACGAATTTTGGGGCCGTCGCTTTCCCCCTTCATTTATAACCCTGGTTCTCGACTGTTTTTGTCCATCCTTCGGAACATAAGGCCGGCCTTCCGAAGCTTTCTTTGTGTGCTTCTTGGATGATGATGTCACCATTTCTACCGGTGGTGCACCGATTCCTTCGTCCTTCTCAGTCAATATTTTCAGGGTACGAAGCTGTTTGACACTCTGTCCATCGGTCGTCGTGTGCTTATTCGTTGGTTGTGCCATCCCTCCAACGAAATCGAGCCTAAATGTATCTCTTCAATGTCCACCTCTATCGGCACCTTCTTCTTCCTCATTCGATCTCGGGTTCCGGTCACAGTGTCCTCCTGCCTGCTGTCCTTCTTCTTCGCGATCGCCGGCAGCTTGATAACCAATTTTTCAGACCTAGTTGTAGGCCGTGCCGTGTCGACAGTTCGCTGACCATCCCCCTTTTCTGATAGTCCATCATTCACCTGTTTGGCCTTTTCAAGTCCTGCAGGCCCTGAGGCAGGCAAAGTTTTGCCGTGCAGCACTGAGTTTTTCGATGCGCACCAAGATGCAATACTGTTCTTGATATGTCTATCAATCATAGTGAGAGAGGCTTCGGTATGATTTACAGATCCGAGACCACAAAAATTCTCATCGTCGCCACATAGTAAGGCATGAATGGCTGAAGGATCGGCGACTAGGTAAAGACATCAGCGAAATCCTTCACAAAAGTTATACTCACGTTTGGCCAACTCTGGTATGTTTACGCCAGTAATAAAGTCCTCCCACCTCACCTTGAACTTCTTTTCCATCTTGCGACGATTCGACTCCGTGAACGTTTGACCTGATAGTGCTAAAGCATAATGAAAATCGAGGCGTGCTGATCTCTGCAATCCAATGAGATCATTGTTCCCTGAAGCATCAGTCTCTTCCTTAAATGCGAACATCACATCCTTGAGGTAGGCCACCATACTCGTGTACAGTTGCAAATATTTTGGGTCCACGCGGCCTCCGTCAACTTCGATCGCGTACTTGGTCACCATCTCGACATATTTGAGCCATTGGTGGTGCACTGCATAAAACGTATTGCTGCACAGTCGTGATATTGGATACTACACATCCTACAGTCAGAACCACCAGCATTGCGTAACTCAATTATTGCTTACATAACGATCTCCATTCTCGAACATAACGCCCAATATCCCTTCACGAATTATTGGTGCGAGTGTAATGTTCATCTTGCACAAAGCATTACGCTCTTCTACAGATCGCTGAATGTTGTGAAGAACTACAGGGTCCGACAACGGGTATTTCACCGACATTTTTGTAAACGTGAAGATGATAGAGTTGAGAAGGAGGATTGTTGATGTCACACACTTCAGAATCTAACGTTCACGCTCAGTTTACACACGCACAGAACGGAAGCCTCAGTGGAAATCGGATATTATAGGACCTACTCCGGCATCTGCCGGACGTGGAATTTAATTTCCACATCGGGAATGGAAGCACCAAGAACCAGCCGGGAGCGAAAAATGTTGGACAGCCCTCAAAAATTATACAACCAGCTCAGCATACTAGGAACACGAAGGATAGAGGTGCTAGTACACGCAGTCCGTCATCTTCAGCGCTGCTTCTTTACTTGCATTTTCAGCTGATTTGATTTTCTTACTAGCATCATCTCATGTTGCCTCAGTCGGCCCGAGTGCTTCTCTGGTACCAACCCCTGGCAGTATTGCGTAAGTTATTTCATGTTTCAGTACTCTCAACTGATATCTCATCAAATATTATTGCAAATTGCTCTCCAGAACGATTCAACCAACGGCTGCTGTTGTCTCCGTCCGAGTCTCATTCCTGCCTACAATCTCATTCTCCCCTTCTCTGATCCACGGGTCACTCGAAGAGCAACCTGCATCCACATCCAGCACACCGATACTCCTTCCCTCGCTTGACACATAATATAACCCAACAAGCTATTCCCTCTGCGCACAGCCAACCACGCCTAAACCTTGCGAGTCAATTCCAACTGACAGTAATCTAGACCATCGCGCTGGTATTGCATTTCGAAGTACGATGGCACAAAATCTCTATGGGTTAAATTTAAAGGATGATGAAATTCGCTAAGGGGACGAGGATGAGAATGAGGTCATGCTAGAGGAGTTCAACATCACCTGCGAGGATGCAGACCTCCAGCATGAAGCGGAGGGAGCTGGTAACCAGCCCACCATGGTTGATGCAGCGCATGAACTGTCTGCTCGGTCTGCTCTAGCTCGAATGGCCGCACAACATGTCTGCATGCCTGCCAACTGAGCACCAGCCGCTGCGTGAGCGTCTCCGTGGAACGAAGAGTAATTCTTCTCATTTACCCACCTATGATTAACAAATTTTTTTTGCAGACCCGAAAATCCCTTTTTGGTCACCAGATCAACGTTTCGACTGACTCCTGGTTTCGGTGGTGACAAACCGTACTGTAAAGATGTGCCAGATTCAGATATGTGTATTCAATTCATATGACGAGGATGCCAGTGAACGACTAATTTTGCTATATTTTTCCATAGCAACGCGCTGACCAGGCACAGCTAGCATCCATAGCAAAGTGGCTCGAATGTTGGATGCAGACATCACAGCTTCCGGGTTGCGTACACAAGCTTGATTCACATCGTTTGTTGACTCATTAGAATAACTTCTTTCCCTCGAATTAATTTTATTTAAATTTCGATCGTACCATAAACCTTTAGATTAATGATGGAATCACACGATCCTTCGAACGCGACATTAAGACCCAACTGGTCATAGGTTATAATAACAGTGATAAAAAAATAAGTCAGCGAACTATGGTGTGGTGCAAATAAGAGCTAACGGGGGTATGATGCAATGCGGAAGAACAACCTGAAGGTGTAAATGCTAGCTTTGGCTAGACGTGTGGCGCTAGGCCCTTCCCACTCAGTCCTCAGAAATAGGCACCTCTCGCACCGTAGGCAGAACACTAACATACACGTGCGTGAAATAGTGTGTCTGTGACGACGAGCCACAGAGCTGTCGAAATTAATATTCTGGACTGCCCATTGACGGACGTACGATTGCCTTGGCGCGGGCATCAATGCTCATTGTGATAGTGAAAAAGTGCTGCGAACGGGACATCCCTGGAAACCTCTTGATGGAAACAGGTCCATTAATTGCCACAACTGAGTTTCGGAAAGTGGAGTTGGCCTAACATGATGGCGCCTTGGAGTAAGATAGCCTGCTTCTCGGCTTGAACTCATCCAGTGTGGCTGACGAAGTCCTTTGCAAATGCTAAATCAATACAATGAGCGTAAAATGAAGAACAATTGGAGGAAAATGAAGTTTCTCGTAGAAGGAGATAAAGGGAGTAGGTAGAATGGGAGGGAAATGAAGTCTCTTGTAGGAGGTGGATAATGGGTAAATGGGAGGAAAATCAAGTTTCTCGATAAGAGGTGACGGTAAATGGTAAGTAAATGGGAGGAAAATCAAGTTTCTCATAAGAGGTGGATAGTGGGTAAATGGCAGGGAAATGAAGTATCTAGTAAGAGGTGATGGCAAATAGTAAGTAAATGGTAGGAAAATGAAGTTCGCTGTGGGAGATGTAGCTTCATGGGAAATTTTCTCGTAGGAGGTGGCCGTGGCCAAATGAGAGGGGAATGAAGTTTCTCGTAAGAGGCGACGAATTTTTCGTAAGATGAGGGATGGAAATGAAATTTGCCTCACCTGATTTGACAGCGATGTCGAAACTTCTGGAGCATCAACACCAGCATCAATCGAATGCCGCGCAATTTTGCTTTCAGATATAATAATGATTTCGTTTGTCTTGCGCTTCTTCGTTAGTCGCGATTTGGCCTCGCTGGCATCAGCACGTTCTGCCACTGTAATTGTGGTAGTTGCAGGAGGAAATGGCAATCATGGCTGCGCATCGAAGGGCGTCTGACGCGGAGAAGAAAGCTGTGAGTCAATGTCGAGTTCTCCAAGGATTTCAGACCTCGCATACTGCAGTGCCGGATCAACTACGTCACCGTCGCCGCTCAGTAGATCCAGCAACTTTGGGCCAGTCATATCAAGTTCGACCACTGAATCTGGGTCTTCGGTCTTGACGTCCAGTAGTCCACCAAACGTAGAGGCAAAACTTGATATGACGAGTCCGAAATGCTCACCCGATGAAATTTCCTTGACTTCTTGCGCGTAGGATATGCCAGTGGCCTTCTCTTCGAGTCGAAAACGGTTGAACAACCTTCCGATTCTGTCGACGAGGTAAAGATGAGAGCCGTGAGTTGATGACATAAAGTCCAAATTTTTCGCCCTCGAAAAGGCAATGCGAACGTTTCGTCGAAGAACAAAGTCGTGGCAAAGGCCCGTGAAGGTTACAATTCCCCCGGTATATACACGCTGGGGTAAATTCCAACCCTTGTGGGACCCATCCACACGGCTCCTGACATTGATATTCGAGCCAGCCTTTTCGCACATGTTTCAGTTGTTCTTCATGAACCTAAAATTGACATTAGTATTTTAAACAGAGGCTTTGACAGGACGAATACTCACTTTGCGTGCACGCGCTGACCATACTGCACCTTCAGATGCCTATTTCTCGAATGCAGAGGTGAGTCTCGTCTGCTGCTCGTTTCGGTCCCAGTACGTTGCGCGATTGGCACCCTCGGCGTATGTCTTCAGGATATAGGCAGAGATCTCTGCAACTACCTCACTCCGCTGCAAATTCTTGGAAGGATTAAGGAGCGCAGTCGCATAAATCGCTCTTGGGATTAGTTTATAGATTTAAGGGGGGCGAGGGGGAAGTACTCAACTCATAATGAGAATTTTGACTCTCTTGTGACATGTCACCAACTTCAAACGGACAGAGAAAGGAATAAAGGCCATGCACATCGCAGCCTTGGAGTGCCCTCAAGAAGAAATTTAATAAGCACTGAATATGAAAGACACGGACGCGGGGAATGAGCCTCGGGAGAAGAAGTGAATTAATGAAATGACCGTACCTGACTCGCCGTATGTACTACTACTTCAATCTTACAGCAGCGGTCATCCAACCAAAAATTGAGAGAGACGGACCGGAATATGAGTTGCGTGAGGGCCAAACGGCGATCTCCCAGGCAAAGAAAACAAAGGTCCGAGTCTGCCATTATTTCCGCTGCTTCTCTGAAACCAACTGATAGTCGTATCCTTCATACATTCAGACGAATCTTCAAGTTGTAAACCGTTTAGTAGAACTCGACTGAATAGAAGAAACAGACGTGAATCATCCCGTTTCCGGAACCCTGTTGTCACTCGGACCTCACTCGGTTCTTTCGAATTTCTTCAAACCCTGCACAGCAAAAGTCCGAACACCCTCACGGCATTCCGAAAAGATCCAGGACTTCATAGAACCTGTCCTTCAGTCTATTGTTGCAGCTATTATTAACGGTATATAACGGCCTCACCGTGTAGCAACCTCCCTGTATAACAGCCTCGCGAATATTAGTGAATAGCTCATTTTGAAACCGTTAGGACCTGAAATATTTTGACTGGAGCTTGGCGGAAACAACATCTGCAAAACCACTGAAATAAACGCTTCACTCGCCTATGCTAAGGTGTTACGAACACTTACGGTAGCGACGATGGAGGGATGCGATTGGTTGGTCAGTCCGATTATCACGTTACCACTTAGTGTATGATAGAGGTTACCGGCCTAGTCCAAACGGGAAGTGCAGTTTGGATCAAACTGGCGCGCTTAGCTTTGTAGATGATGAGAATTTTTGAACCACATCACCAGTTATGCTCACTCAACGCCTATGGTCATCTCCATCCCTTCTACAGTTTATGCGTTACGCGCTGCTCTAACCTTAACCAACCAGACTGACAAGATACTCTGACCCATTTTATGGCCACTAGGAGGCTTCGCATTTTTCACGAGTTGACTTCAAGTTCAAGGTACATTCACCAGTTTCATATACGAGTGACATCCTATCTGAAAAATTATCACCATGTCAGCAATGAGAGCGATGATTGGAACAGTACGAAGTCGAAGAATGACACAATGACAACAGGGCGGCTGATAAGCTGCTCGAGATTAATTATTCATGGCTGTTCAGCGGTCTTCAGCGTGCGCGCTTGATGCGCGTGCCATACGAACTCGAGTTATGGAGTAAGGAATGGGAAGCATACAGCGAGTGACGACATCTTGAGGTCGTTATATACCACTGGATAATGGCTGCAATGACAGACTAAGGCGAACATGTCCTGTGGAGTCTGAGGTCTTTTCGTTGTGAATGCCGTGAGGCTGTTCGGATATTAAGATCTAGACACCATCAATCCTCAGTCGTGTATAGCGGACTGAATTAGATGTACCTAGATACTACCAGTCTCTACATGTAATCTGTTAGTGGTCTAGATATGGCGGGACAAGGAGAAGCGACTCACCCTCAGTCGTGTATAACGGACTGAGGGAAGAGATGAACCGTAGGCGTCAGACATATATATGACTTGTATTCCTTTGTCAACTCCGACAAGCCGTGTCGTTCGTGGTCGCGTTGCTCACGTGCGATGCACGCGTCAACACTCCTCCTCGACGCGTACCACAAAAACAACTCGATTTCTATCACTGGAGTCCAAGGTATGTGCAGAGGCGTTCGAAGTCTTTGCGAGGTAATGCTTTCGTGAATATATCGGCGATGTTGTCTTTAGATTTGACATAGTGAACTTTGAGGCGTCCGGACGCGACGTGTTAACGGATAAAGTGATATTTGATGTCTATTTGTTTGACACGCGCGTGAAAAGAAAAATATTCAGTCAGGATAATACTGCCGTTGTTATTGCATAGAAGAGGAGTAGCCGAAAACTAAGGGAATTGGAGTTTCTGTAGGAGAGTGCGTAGCCATGTGATCTCCGAGGCAGCTTCGGAAGCTGTAACATATTCAGCTTCGCAGGTTGAAAGAGATACTGTTTTTTGCTGGCGAACGCTCCAAGTAATCATACCGCCTCCAATGGTGCAGCAATAGCCACTGACAGATCGCCGAGTGTCCGCAGCTAGCAAGATCGCTATCAGTGTATCCAAGGAGACGTGCAGGGTGATCGCGGAAACCTTTCAAGTATCTTACGACGCGCTTCGCAGCCTCCCAATGGGCACGCCCATAGCAGTCAAGGAACTTCCTGAGCTGCTGAATGGCATGTGCGATATCTGGGCAGGTGCCAATGGCAACGTACATAGAGAGTCGACCAGTGAGCAATAAGGAGTACGAGCCATCAGGTCGCGTTCAGCATCGGTTGAAGGAGCATAAAAACGACAAGAAACATGGATCCCAGGGTTCGTTGGAGTAGAGACGGGAGCTGCGTCCTTGAGACCAAACTGAGTGATGACACGGTCAATGAGTGCAGTTTGACACAGGCAGATGGTGCGAGTGGCACGATCACGGTCAAGGACTATACCTAAGCAGAATGCAGCTTCGCGAGATCGGAGACGGTCCATTCGGTGCGCAATTGTGCTTTGAAGCCGGAAATGACAGCCTTACAACTACCAACAGCGAAGAAACCGTCCACGTCGATCGCAATGGGGAGGGTGCCGGCGTCAGTGTCTGTAATAGATACAATACTCGCAGTTGAGGCTCTAAATCCCCAGGAAAGCATAGCTTCATTCATAGTGCGGTTCCAGACCAGTCCTCCTTGTTTCATCCCGTAGAGACCGCGTTGTAATTCCCAGACGTGATCATCCATGCCAGGTACCACGAAGCCTTCAGGTTGTTCCATCTAACAGACTTCGTCGGGGTCTAGAAAACCATAGACAAATGCCGCCTTCATGTCCAATTGATCGATTTCCCAGTCAAGCGCAACGCTAATGTGAACCAGAACGCGAAAAGATTCCAGGCGTGCGGTAGGTGCAGGAGTTTTTGTGTAGTCTTGACCCCAGATAGCTGAGCATCCCCTACAGACATAGCGTGCCTTGAATCGCACTGAGGCACCATGTCGATCGCGTTTAAGCTTGAAGACTGGGCGACCTCGCATAATTCGGCGGCCAACAGGGACAGAAGATCGAGGGACAAATTTGTAGACGCCAAGTTTTTTGAGAGGTGAACTCCTCAAGTGCAGAGGTCCACTGAGATGTGTGAGGAGGTCATGGCCTCTGCATAAGTGGGGGGATCAGTGGTGAACTGGACATCCACATGGTCTGGCATGGCTGTGAAAGTGTCTGCAAGATGGGCGAGGTCAGCCTCAAAGACCGTAACCGTCGGTGTCTCCCCACCCGGAAGGACAGAAGGTGAAGCAGGGAGACGGCGTAGACAGTCTGCAGCAGCCATAGAATCCAGTACGGCACGCTGGGTAGCAGATGAATAGGGTATATAGTGACGCATCGACGTGCAGAAGCGACAGGAGCGCCAGAAGACCAACAACGCAATGCAGCGTCTGCGGGCATGAGTGATTTACCAGACAGTAAAGGCGCATCCGCATCCGCAACCTCGGTAATAGTGACGCGGCAGGGGGCTATAGTCGAGGTATCAGGCAATACCTGGTCAAGGGCGAGGCCAGGAGAGGATGCCGGGTCATCAGTAGTGGATGAGTGAGTGTCGACTGCTACAATTGCGTCCAGGATAAGACCTGGATGGAGGGGAACAGCACCAGCATTGTGAGATTCGATGAAGGAGACATGGTAAGAGACAAACCTTGTGTGTCGCGGTGGTAGCAACGGTAGGCTTTGGAGTCGAGAGAATAACCTATGACGATACATTCAATAGACCTATTGTAGATTTTGGGATTGTGGGTGGTTCTGGATGAGAACGAAGGCACGACAACCTATTTCGCGTAGATGCGACAAGTCACGCTTATGAGCAAACCAGCGTTCGAAAGGCGAATGACCCGACTACGATGCAACAGAATACGATTAGATAAGTAGCATGCGGTCACGACAAATTCGTCCCAGCGATTTGGAGGTACGTTACAAGCCGAACGCATAGCGCGTGCCTTACCCACCTATATGTATCATGATCGATATCGCACATATACATCGTTCGTTCGCTCGAGCACCCCACGCGAGACGCAACTGTGTTCAAGTTATTCCAGCACCCGTCTTCTTGAGGAAGCAATATATCATGGCAGTAGTCCCGGCCCCGCAAATGGCAACATACGATCAGATACCTCCAGACACTTGTTAATTAAGTTGTCACAGACAAGTTACCACTGAGGCAGTACCCTAGTGCTACACCAACTCAGTATAAAACACTGGACGATGTACAAGCGATGTAAAAGGCGAAGTGGCCGGAGACGTGGAGATAGGGCCTGTCAAAGACGAGTTGCCATTGAGGCGATTTCCCAGCACCACGTCAACCCAGCAAAAAACCACTGCATGATGCAAAGACGACAAGCAAGGAGGATAAGTATTCAGAGACGCGACAAGAGGGCCTGTCAAAGACAAGTTGCTATTGAGGCGCTATCCCAAAGCCACGTCTACTGCATAAAAATCCTTGTGTGATGCGAAAACGGTACAAGAAGAGTGGTAACAGGGCTTGTCAAAGACAAGTTGCCATTGTGGCGATGGGCCCAGAGCCACGTCAACTCAATAAAAATTCTTGTGCAATGCACAGACAGTAGGACAAGACAGGTGGCGATAGGGCGTGTCAAAGACAAGTTGCCATTAAGGCAATATCCCAAAGCCACGTCGATTCCATGAACATCCTTGTGCGATGCACAGACGATATAAGAAAAGTGGTGGTAATAGGGCTTGTCAAAGACAAGTTGCCATTGTGGCGATGGGCCCAGAGCCACAGATGGTAGGGAAAGAGGGCATGGGGCCTGTCAAAGACAAGTTGCCATCGAGGCGTCCCGTAACCACGTCAACCAAACAAAGATCCTTGCACGATGCACGAACGCAAGCACAGCGTAAATGATGACATCGATGAAGCTATACGTGTAAAGGGCAACAAAAATTTCTACAGACGGTCATGTGACCTTCCCACGCTCCATTTGAGTTCTGTGTGAATGCATGACAAACCAACTCCGGCAAGTCACTTAGTAACACGTATGCTAAGGTTTTTTCAATTATTAAGTGTCGTACAGTGTCTTATTTCGCATTCACTGTGTTGTGCCTCGCCCAGTATATTCAAGCCTTCGCGGAAGCCAGACCACCTTGCTCTACTTCCAAGACTTCCACTTCTCACAACCTTCCTAGACAAGCAAGTGCTTCCATTGGCCTCCGAACACTCTATCATTCTGATATTTTATTCCCGCTATCATAGTGAGGGAGTAGATTATATCGTGTTTTGCCACGCACTGCGACCTCAGGTTTACTTTTGGCCTCGTCTTCTTCGATTGCTCGTTCGCTCGGCCATTTGGGGCCCAAGTCCACGTTTCGCTGAAATCCCCATGACCTCAGTGATTCATTACTGTACTCTCACTACCAATGTCGAGTTCGAGGTCGCGTGTGGTCTCGATGCTATGTTTGTCGTGAACTGGATTGCTGCGTGGCCACCGTTTTGTCGAAAGATGAGACTCCTGTCTCCAATACTCCATGTCTAGCCTTACAGGTGATGACAGTGTCTCATTATCCTCTTTTTCTTGGGTCTCTGCTGATTGTTTTCTGTGTTTCTGGAAACTCTATGTATACTTAGTGGTAATGACAATCATGTCAACCTGTTGCTAATGATAGTGAATTAGAATTATCTCGATCTTCGTTTCTCGTCGGGGCAGTTTTGTTGTCTCGCAGACGTTCACACTCGAACTTTAACCATGTCATCTTTTTTGGGGCCGTGTCAATCAGGGCCCCATAAGTTTTCAACTTCGGAAGTCTCGTGAGTCATCAAGCAGAAGAGTTAAAGACTTTAACCTGACCAGTTTGGTTGCCACAACAGAATCAAAATCCGTTTCTCTTGAACTACGCAGGTTCGAAACTTGCTGAACCACAGTTTTTTTTCTATTGGGACACACTTTGACATTCATTCATGAATGGTTTGTTTTAGGAGTTCATCATAGTTGGTCTTAGCCAGGCGGTTCCCACAACCGAATCAAAATCTGTTTCTCTTGGACTATGCAGGTTTGAAACCTGCCGACGACAAGGTTTTTTCTATCGGAACATACCTTGACATTCACTCGTGGATGAAAGTTCACCGCAACTGGTCTAGCGTAATGGTTGCTCCGACAGAATCAAAATCCGTTTATCTTGGACTGTAGGTTCGAAACCTACCGATGAAAACATTTTTCCCAATCACAATACACGTTGTCACTCTAGTTTCCTTAGAGGTTCATCTTGACTGGTCTTAGCCCCCTGTGCAAATTGTTGTTGCAACAACTATGGCAAGTCGTACCTTCGGACACGCGTTCGAAACACTAATTATATTGTGCGTCGTGACTCAGGAGGCTGCCGTATGTTTTATGTAGTTCCTCTTCGGGCTTAGTCAATTGCATATTGGATGAATTGATGTCTGTATATGTATCTGTGATATCAAGCGCTGATCTGTGGACCACTGCACAGAGTATCTGCAGCGATTTTGGAATGCACTCGCGATCAAGAAGAACTTTGCAAGCAGAGACGCCTATTAGTATTTTGAAAATTCTTTACTGTCGAGGCACGTATGAAGGTGTGTCTATATCATTGCAATCACTGTTCACCGTGACTAAGGTCGAACATTTGTCTGAGCCAAACCTTCTGGATCAACAAGCCATCATTGCGGTTTGGCATGGTTCATGTTCCGCAGACACAAATTAGTACTAGACTTTTTATCGTTTGTTTTCACAAGATATATTTCTTGCACTCGGAGCTCCAGGACCAGACACGCATTAAACAACTGAAGGTTGATAAATTTTGAATTTTCCGAACAGTCGTGGGTCGCACAAGGTGTTCGGAGGCTAATAGAAGCTATTCACCTTACTAGGAAGCTTTCTGAGAGGCACAAGCCTTGGAAGCAGAGCACAGTGGTCTGGCTTTCCATACTTACGACGGACCGCGTGCGCCTGCCCCAGTAAACGTTGAAAAATTATGGACGGCTTTTTGCAGCCTTAGAATGACCACTGGCAATAAAGGACCCGCAAGATACTGTCTCAGGACCAATATGCACACCCGAGACATCTCGAAAAAAAACAGATACTTGCGTAGAACACAGGATGACGCTACACCGGTCCCGTCATCACGGAGGTCTTCGTCTGACACAACAAGAAACATAAGAGGAACCAAAGATGAAGGGCTCGACTTCGATGAGCTAAAAACCATGAAAATTCAACTAAGTGACGGTCGACTGTAGATTGTGGTAACTGCCTGCATTGGTAAGGACAAAAGCAGAGGATAAACATAGGACCACCAAACATTTTTGCCCACAATGACTGAGACCGGACTGGAAATATACTGAGCCTGTATGATTGAGTAGACAGACAATCAAATCTTCTACACAACTACCTATTCTAGGTCCTGAGATCGAGTGACCACGTGCTACGACTTCAGTAACGAACACCAATGCTCGCGAGTTGTTGGTGGGTCAGTGGCCACTCGTACCACACGCGATACAGATTGTCCGAGCGACAGGTTTTGACCCAATCAGGTGCTGGAATGGCCTGCTTCGATACCTTGCACTGCCGGCAATAATACTTCATCTTCGTCTGCAGCCACTTGTTTCCATATGACTTCCGCCCGCAAGCATTGAACCTGATGTTTTGAGACGGGCCACCACAGTGTTCGCAGCAATACATGTCCAAGCCCCAAGGACGAGAATCTGCAAAACTGGAGAATGCCATCGCGCGCGATGCTGTGACTCGCTCGTACGAGTCACCTTTGGAGCGCATTTCAGCGAAGCACAGGAAAACAGGTGATGCTTCAAGAGCAAGACTATCTTCCCCAAACGAGCGCTCCAGCGCCTCCCACGGCTTCATGTTATATATGAAAATATTTTCGATGAACCGAGACAACGCATGAACAACCATAGAGTCAATGGTGGAGACGCCGCTGAAACAAAAAACGAAGTCGAATATGTTGCTGCGATGACGGTTTCATTAGAACAATGAACTGAGAACGAAAGATCGTGCTGACTACTCCACCATCTTCTTCAGCAGAGTCACACTACTGGTAACCCGACCTGTAGGACCGCAGCTGCAAAGCACAAGTCCACGCATGAATGGATTATCGCCACGAGTGACATTAATGGCTCTGATAGCCTGCGATGCTTTCCGAAAGTGCTCTCCGACGTAGTTTTCAAGCATCTTTAAATGCACAAGTGTATATATAAGCATGTGAATGTGTGACCTGGAAGATAATAGTACCTCCCATGGTGTAATGGACACGGTGTTGTTCGCCCCTCCCGATGCGACTAAGTTCCCCGTGCTCGTATCCGCGTGTGTATCGATAAACACCAAAACATTACAATGATGATTCTTGTCCGCCACCCATTCGAAATCATCCGCGACAGCATCAGGCCGATTATTGTTTGCCCGGATTTTACGGGACGCAATTCGAAGCTATGTCGAATTCAGTAAGCTAACGACAATGTTGGAACGTATCTCTTGCCTTGTGTGGTTCAATATGGAATTGCTCTCGAAGCATTTGTATGACACTGTCAGCTGCAAATTGTCGACCAAACCCATTCCAAGTCAGAAACACGCCCAAAAGCGGGGCAGGGTTACGCCTCAACAACTTCGATCGAATTGCATAGCCACGAACCATGTACTGCATGAATAACGCATACACAGAGTGTCTAAGCAATATAAGATAAGTCGCACTTACTGGAATAGGCATGTCTTTTGCGCGATAGCACTGTGGGCACACGAATGTGTCCTTTGTCACGAGAGGGGATTTTGTAATCGGGTTTCGAGTTGCATCTACACACCCATGTTCCGACTCAGTGGTTGCAACGCAGATGGTGATGTCGCAGGGCGCCCCGAGCCCTGTGCATGTCCAGATGTGCGAGCCCACATCTGTACAATATACACAATGCTTTGGAATTTTTCAGCGGATTACTACAAAACAATGAGATTGTACTAACCGGGACATCACCAACGGATGGATTTCTCGTAGAAAGAGTGGCATCGTCCTGTACTTCCATGTCCACACTCTGGATGTGATTAGTGACGATGGGTATTAGTTTCTGGTACGGCGCACGGAACGCCTTCCTCTTCGGTTTCGTTGGTTTTTCGGGCTCATTTACATGCTTGACACCATGAGACACTTTACGGGGACGCGCAGATCGCCGTTGAGAGGATTGCTCACGGTGATTACCTGGCCGCTTTTCACAAGCCACAGCGGTGAGCTCTTGGCATTACGAATACAAATTCACGTACATCGGACGACCGATCTTCATCCCGCAACTGATCTTCTTCGTCTCCAGAATCATCCCCGCTGGAGACCTTGACGATATAACGGAGCATGAGATAATCAAATATTTCCCCACAAACGTGAAAACACACCGCTGGCCCCGGGCCATCGCCCAGATCCATGTCGCTGTTGCCTAGAGATCCAGAATCATCTGAGTCATTATCCTCGTAGAGAGGCATACTGCAATACAGGTGGCTGATGCAAAGCTTTCACAGCACGCTATGTCAATATGTTTATACACGCATGTGTATTCGAGTACCGTCAATGTGACTGTGTCACTCTGAGCTTCGTTCGTATAATTTTACCAAATTTAGATGTGTTATGTATTATGTAAATACAGTGATCCCACGGTCCTTTGTACACGACCAATCCATTATACAATTTAATTCTTTCGACGAAATCTGAAATCTTCATCGACTCTTTGCAAATCTAATGACATCATGTTCAGGATATATCCTGCTGTGTGATTGTACCAAAAAATACACTGTTTGAATGTAGAAAATTGTCACCAACTGCAAAATATCACTCCAAAGTAATATGTGTGAATTTCTCGAGTATCAAAACTTCATCCAATTTTATCCCCTCTTTTCATCTGTGAACATTACAAATGGGTTACAAGCAGTGGAGATGATTTTAGCCAAAGTTTCATTGGTACTACATGTTGCGATCTCATGGATGACTTGGACTAAGCTCGGACATCAGGTGTCCTTTTGACTTGGTCTCACTCAATATTTCCCTTTCACTGCCAGTATTTAACAAGTACCTTCGAACTACACGTATTATCATTCAACATGCTTCGGAGACCAAAATAATTGACGAGTAAGGCACAGTCATGGCTCACGCTGTGGCTATGTACAAACTGTACAAACGAATTGGGAAGGTGAGAAAATGACTTGCTTGACTGCGTGAAGTGCTACCAACCACACAGAGCGGTGATTCTCTCTTACAGTAATATCTATTCAGCTCTTCAAGAGTTGTTCTACAGCTCTCACATATGAATACATGTCCTGCAAAACTGTCTGTCCTGATACTGCTGAAAACTTCGTACAAATCACAAGAAGTCTCCCTCGGTGTCCAGGACGCGTTGTTTTGTCGGTTTCCTTTTTTGTCAGGCGCACCACCAAAATTTCACAAATCTCATGCGAATTCCACACTGCTGTAATACACTGAATGAGACGTAGAATAAATGGTAAACATGTACGGGGCGTATAACAAATAGTAATCACATATGTAAAACACAAGGATCAGCGTATGCAAGTGACCTCGAGCCATATTTCAACAGAATATTCGGTATGATATCCCCGCCGCACAAGGCACAAATAGCAAGACAATAGTCGGACATCAAATCAAGGACATTCACCAAAATATAGAAATCCCTACGGTGGTAATACAGCATCAAAGAGGTCAGACATGCATGTGTAAGTCTAGCACAATCAAAACAACGTCCTGTGAACGGACGTGGCTGGCTCAGGCCAAGTAAAAAATCAATGAAGACGATGATGCTCACCACTACACTGTTTCTCTTCCTCCTGCATCAATCGAAAAAAGTCGGCTTTGATTTCTCTAGCTCATTGCAGAACCAGAAGAACACTTCTATGAGATTGCTGTACTTTCCTTGATCGGCGTCTTCCTGGACAATCCATTCCAAGAACTGAGCGTAGGTGGCGAGCGATATTCCTGCACTAACGTCCCGTTGCATTAACTTACGGAATCCTTCTCTGTGCCACATAGCAAAGACAGCCATGAAAATAAAGCCAGAAAATGGACATTTTTCCCCTTCTCGATCAATAGTGCCAGCATGGCATGCTGGCTCTTCTCCGTTTCCGCTCTGTGAATGTGGCAAGCAACATTGAACACAGTACGAGTGGTGATCAAGCGAGAAACTGAGTTTGAAAGTTTCATAGAGGTTCATTGAAATATTCCGCTTCACGGTGCACACATGGTAGGCCGCTGCGAAAAGCCGACCCTCGTTGCCAAAGTGTACTGGACACTTGTCTCTCAAAACACGCATGAATCTGTGGAGACGGGAACTGCGTGAAATTCGGCTTAGAAGCATGTTTTGATCCTCAGTCGTGCTTTCCGTGGAAATACAAGAGTCGCTGGGACGTGCTGTAAGATGGGGTAGTGGTACCTGCAACGCGCTGCAAGACAATGGCTGTAATGAGGTCTGCAGAACGGCATAAGTTTGTTATATGGTAAAAGAATACGACAACAGCGTATATTTAAAACTCACGGAGCACATAGTACGCTACGCAAAGTCCGGCGTCAGCGCCCGTAAAATATTGCATGTGACTCAAACTCACCGTCCTATGTATGTCCTCCATGGCATCTAGCATTAGAGCTTGAGATACAGTGAGTTCCGATGCGCCCAGCTCATACAGAGCATCGCTGGAAGTGGCGGACTGCTGGGATGGTGTTGATACCGTACATGCCTTGCTGGAACATTCAACAGCAGCCTGGGAATATCCAGAATCAGCAACCGTGCAATCTAGCATGTCACCCACACACCGTCGCGTGCATTTTCTCCATTGAATCAAGCATCCGATTGTCATTTGAAGTGAGTTCTGATCTCTCCTGGTAAAACAAAGCGTCGCTGGACTGAATATCCTGTTGGGCGGGAATAGGCATCTGTATCATTCATATATGAGCATGTACTATGATGATGATGATGATGATGATGATGATGATGATGATGATGATGATGATGATGATGATGATGATGATGATGATGATGATGATGATGATGATGATGATGATGATGATGATGATGATGACGATGATAATGACATGCATGTGTATAAACTCACAGTAATAATTGTGTTCAAGAGTGATGACGTTGCAACACATCCTGTAGACATGCCCTGCAGAGCATTCGTGTGTCCTCGAAGGATCAACCCTGGATAGCCTGGGCACTCCGGCACCTCAGGTAGCCTCAATTGGCTTTCTATTGATTCCATGGCTATTCGCTGCATGACGCTGTTTGGATCACACACGTCGCAGGGGATACCTCGTGGGTCGTCTGTGCATCGGATGGCGAGATTCTCGCCGTCCATGCAAGCCATGTTGGTGAAACGCCGACATTGTTTACCGTGCACTAGGTCGTCCAATTCCCCCTCGCACTGGTCGGTCGAAGGGCCCCTGCACATAATCCCGCTCTGGTCAGTAAGGAAGAACACATGAGATTCCTTCCCATCACGTCCTGCGCGACCGAGTATCTGGTTGTTTACAATAAGGCCATATGAAGGCCTGAAGGCCACCACATATCGGATGTGAGGCCTGTCCATGACTTGGGCAAAGGCTGTTGTACACGCCATCACCTTTGTTTCACCTTCATCCCACCGATGAAGGTTATAGGCCTTCGTATTTCCTGCCTCCCGGAGTCCGCTGTGATATATCGCGCACTTTTGATGCATTGCGAATAATTCTGCATCACCCTGGGAGCTGCAGAACACCAGAATACGTTCCTCTGCGGCCAGTTGTTTGCATAGCGCAGAGACGAGATGGCACAGGGACTGTATTGCTCTGATTGACTGGACCCGTACGACGTGCATTCCGATCTCTTCACGGTTTGTCGTTGATCGGACTTCGGTTATTTTGCTACGCTTTATGCCAAACGGTTTGATAAAGTTTGCGATACGGTGTGGTGGTCCTGTCGCGGTCATCAATATCAACCTGATGCGCATGTGGTTGAATTGCTGCGCAAGCCCTTTCCAAGAAACCACACCGCCTAAATGACAGTTCAGGATGTTGTGAAAGTCGTACATAAAGACTCGATTGAACTTCCACCCTAGTGGAGATACGACGAAGCTGTAGATCTGCTGTCAGCCGCCGGTAAATTGGAGAAGACTTTAGGTACCTCGTAAATATCTCAGAAGATAAATCTTCTGCTTGAATGAACAAAATCTGCACGTTGTGCGGCACGACCTTGGATACACAGTAGTTGTGACACCGCAGTCCCGTCATAACGGTAACCATGTACTGTTCATCCAGCACATCGACAGACAGGCAAACAACAATAGATCTTGCATCTTCATCCATTACAGATGGAACCATCCATGACATGCTTTTTCCGCCGCCTGTCTTCATCGTAATGACAAGGTCCGTAGGTTCGGCCATGACCGCAATAAGCATATTCATCTGCGCAACGCTCTTTTCCATGGCACTGTCATCCCGCCAGATGTGCCTGATAGCACTTCTGATGTCCTCTCGAATGGCCTGAACCGCATACGGGGGCGACGATGGTTGACTTCCATCAGCGACGATAAAGTTTGACATTCCCTCATCGCTCGATGGGATTCGCTCGCTCTCGTCAAGACATGACATATTGTCACCGCTCGACAGGCTTAATATATCCACGGGTGCCTTCTTAATCACAGTGATTGGCTGATGCAGCCGTCTCAGTGGTAATTTCCCATCGCTGCTCGACGGTTCATTATCACTGGAGATGCTGATAACCTCCACAGGTAATTTGGAACCTGCGTCTCTACGACTGCGAACACGTTTTCCACCCCTGAAAGTCTTCTCGTCAGATTCGCCCTCGCTAATATGCTGAAGCCGACGCTTGCGTGACCCGTATACAGGGGGTGCGACTGGAGCTGAACTGGAAATGGATGTTACGGAGTCATGCAGATGTGAGACACTGTTTTCCATGTCTTTGGCTCTCTCCCGATTGATTTCTGCAGCGGATGGTCGAAGATAGCCTCCTGAATACGCACTACGCCTGCCCTTTGCGTGTATGATTGGGGATATGCTTGATGATACCACACTATCAATGCGTTGGCGACTGCCAGAAGAATCAACCACGGCTTTTGACTGGAGAACATGGCTATTCTCATAGTCAATATATTTGGTGTTCGACGCTTGAATCTGTCCGGGTTCGTATGCTCTTCCCTTACCCTTGCGATCTGGCATAGGCGTAACTTCCTGTGGATCGCTAGTAGGAATAATTTCTTGCGGCGATGTGGATCCGTATATATCATGCATTTGAGAGAGGCTTTCCATCGATGATGATGCGAGTGTAGAGTTCAACAGCCTATTTTTGCATCTAATATAGCCGCTTGCGATGTCTGATAATGCAACAGGGGACGCTAAAACATGAAACTAATATCAGATTCGGCATTGCACCCATATAAAGCTAATACGCACTGCCATGATGAATGTATGTATGTGGGTCGGCACATGGGGAAGGACTGAGCCGTATGCCTGTCAAATAAGATTAGCATATGAAATAGACCTATTTCATGCCGGCACTCACGTGCACTTTCAATCTGAAATAACTCATTCGTTTTTCCACTACCACTTGCTTTATGCACATTCCAGCTGCTAGCAAAGCGTGAGAGAGGCATTTCTGGTATGGATTGAACGACTTTTTCGTATTGTTGTTGTTGTTGTATGATGGCAGCATACACCGCATCCTTCAGTATCTCCGTAAACTGACCACCACCAAAAAACGATTTCAAACTCTCTTCTGTAGTTTTCCTGACCATATCCGATATGGACTGGACTGTTCTCGCATTTAACATGTTCTTACGAATGATTCTGATGGCCTCTGGAGGCGGAAAGGGACCAAGACCGAGAACACTGTGCCACTGGTCCCCCAACCATCTGTGCTTGCACATGCCATTGTTAGACAGCTGGGGAACCACTCCTTGAACGACAGCATGATGGTTATGGTGCCCACCAGAAGAATGATCGACGGACTCAGCGAGAATGTTATCTGCTTGATCATAAGAGTCGTCCGCAGCGATGAATTCGCGACCAATTGTGATAGCGCCTTGCCGGAAATCCCGCACTCCCCATCGACAACCGAAGTAATCGTGGTTCCACTGTTGCATATGGGCGAAAAATACCGTGGGACTTATCCGCTCGCCCTCACCGACGCAAAGGTACCTGAAATGATAGGTGTGCATTTGTGAGAACGACGCTGAGTTTCGTGGATATTTCAAGACAGGGCTCACGTTCTGTACACATGTTCGGCCTCAGCGCCATATGCAACCCCCGCCAAGATGGCTTCGGCCGTGCGCAAACCACCTGCGAGCATTTCGAGCACCCAGAATGCGATTTCCTTCGGCACGAACCCAGGAGAGCGAGACTCTCGATCAGTAATGCCAGTCGTATTGCTATATGCTGTGAGCAGGAACATTTCGTTTCCCTGCATAAAGAGATTGCGATGTCTGTCCGCATTGCTGATTTTGTGGTCTATGAACTGAGTCCCCCGACACGATATGTGAGTGGTAATGTAAAGTAAGTGGTAAAGAGGCTCCCAGACTCGCAATGAGCGTTTCAGAAGCTCCTTTATTCCAGGAATGTTCCATGCGATTCGTCCTGCATTGTCAACAATTGCGAGGTCGTAATGATCCACCAAGTAGAAGAACAAGGCATGACGGTTCTGGTAGAAAGGCTCCTCCGCTACGAGCGAATAACCACGCGTCGAGTTGGTGAGATCGTCGTTCACCTGTGCTGGAACTTCCTTCAACATGACAGTGTCGTTTGTTAGGTCAGAATAGCGCGACTTCAACTCCTGGAGGAGCCGTTGAATGCCATCTCGAAGCTTGCTCATGTGCATGGTCTCGGTGCCTATAGTGATGGATTGCACGTTTGGATCAACGTAGACGTTGGGCTCTATTGTTTGATTGAACACCAAAGACGATGCATATTGCTGCATCTCATACACTATGTTGAATGTCGTAGTACGACCGAGGCGCAGCACACGCTCGTGAATACGGATGACTCGGCTTGAGATTGAATGCACGATCAGTTCATGGAGGCAAGCACATGTGGAGGCGCACTCACTCATGGTCATCAAAGTGGACGGAATCTCCATCCTCGTCTTTGTCCATCAGTGCTTCCAGGAGAGACGTCATGTTGCAAAGGTACTTCAACTTTGTGAGATCTAGTATAAGGTCTGATGCTTCACAAAAGTTTCCGTCCGCACGCAATGCCCTGAGCCAGATGGCTCGCTTGATCGGGTTCGCCCATCGATCTACTACGCACATATCCGGGTCCGTATCAACCAAGGACCATGCAAGATTATGGTATACAATCATCCTCTTGCGTGGGGAAGCATCATCTTTGCCTAAGACAATCACAAGTTCCTCGACACACTGGGTCTGCACGGCGGACAGCTCGAAAGAAAAATCGAATTGGAATCCGAGGTGAATGCGTATAATGGCTCTTATGAGTTGAACCATGAAGTTTTGATACTCGATTGTTTCATCTGATACAGGCCTCCAATGACTGTCGCTGGAAGCGCTGACATGAGCGAAAGACGGCATTATTATGGTGCAGTGGAACTACTCACGTGTCTCGTGGTATTGCATCACCATACAACAGCAATTTGGAGAGGCTCAAGCCGTGAGGGTGACCATATAAGATAGTAGATGCCGCCACCATGTGGTCCCGCACAGTAGCAGAGAGACGGCTGAGAATACCTCCTGATTCAGCATCACTATGTTGTGTCTTGATCTCCTCCGCTGCCTGCCTCTGAATGAAATCCATGCGGAGTTCTACCTGGAACTTGTCCCAGCCCATGACATGCATGAGTTGTGTGCTTTCTCGTGGAATACCTGGCGACACAACCAATGATGTATTGATTGCATGTAGGAATTTGGCCTGCAGTGCGGCCTTTACGTCTGGTCTGGCACCTGGAATGATGTCCTGGGTAACCTCAAAATACGACCTACGTAACGTTGAGAACATTTGTTGGACTACGCAATGTTTGTACTGAACATCGACCATGCGACTATCACCGTGTTTCTTCCGCGCATGTCGCTGTATGGTCGCAAGATCATCAACGGCGTACGAACAGCAATCGGATGCTGTACAGGCAAACCCGTCGGTTGGTTCCTGGATAAGCTGAACAGGTGGGCCTCCTGCAGATGGTAGCTCGACATTCTCTGGCTCCTCATAGACGTTGGACTCTGAACAGAAGTCCAAGAATATTTCTAAAGCGTCTGAAGGTACCTGGTGATATAAAGCTCATGTCAAAGTATGAATTAATTCTGCAACCGTAAATGTACCTCATACGAATGGTGATGTTGTTTCCTATGTCCAGAAACCATGCTGGAGGTCAATGCCACACGACACGGAACACATATGAGGACTTTGAGCATGCTGTGCATGCACACACCGAGTGCATCAAGAACATTGTTAGATGTGATGTAGTCCACTGATGGACAAAGGGTGACAATTTTTTCGTCCACATCACCAGATGGTCCTACACAAAATATCCAGATACATAACTTAGGACCGCTTTTAAAACTCGTGCACTGTACCACTCTCACCTATGAGTGTTTTACAGTTAGGCAAAGGGTTATCTGTGGTTAGGACGAGAGGGGAAATATCATCGGCACCTTGTTCAATCGGTAAGCATATGAACATGTAGGATGAGATCAATCTAACATATAAAACCAACGTCCTGATTGGACAAAATGTCTTGAACAAGAACTTGAGCTGAAGCGTCGGCGACGCCTGGATCCATAATGGAGGCTATAGCTTACGTTAGTCGTACTCAATCATGAGGGAACGTCGAATATTGCTCACCACACTCAGCACTATCAAGGACCGTCCCAGGATTTTTCTGGTCCATCATTATATGAGTGCGACTGTCCTCACGCCTTTGTAAAGCTTTTCACATTATAAAAGCGGATCATGAATGATTACAGGTACAATCAGCGGACATTTATTTCAGTAATCAGATGACATACAGTGATCGGCCTCGTGATGTACAATTAAACTACAAATAAATACGGATGGTAACTGTGTGTATGACTCCACACGCACTTACGTGAACCTGCAGAGATATTATGCAGTAACAATGAAATATTGCCATCTTATCGCAGCATGTCCAAAAAAAACTCATTATCTGACGAATCGACGGACACTAATCCAGAAACGCAAAGTGCGTTACACCCTCTCTATGCACTATTCTTCGGATTAACATATATGGAAAATCAGGGTGGAGCATCAACGGAGATGAGCCTCTAGATCAAGGTAAATGCACATTAGAACATCTGCTTGTCCATGACGTGTGACCACAACTGCGGAACCCCACAGCATACTTCTAGACCCTCGGAGACATAGAGGGGCTTACATGTTACCTATTTTATTCTAAGGTTTTGATTGACACTGTATGCCAAACTTCGGTACCGAATGAGTATTGGTCCCTCACGGAGTCAATTCCATCATGGAGCATGTCCATTATAATACTGCCGTAGATGATGCATTTCCATCCGGCGCACCAGAGTCCCTGGTATATTGGTTCAAATATACTTAGTATTATTTAAAATTCATGAAGGGAATGTTAGCCATGCTTCGTCGATCATGAACAACACGAGCACATCACACCTAGTTATTTGGCTTTCGGATGGATCCGACACGCGAATTGTTCGGACAGTCAAAAATATCTGCCGTAATGTCCAATAACACTTCATTTTGTGACTTAAGCAAATAAAAAAAAACCAATGATTCTACTTGATAATGATAATACTAATATTAAGAACCCTCACAAGAGCTCTCATAGAAGGGGTCATCATCTCCTCCGCCATGATTGTCTAATTTGCAAGCCTGTTAGGGATTCGAACCCAATGTATATGAATGCCCATGCCTAAATCTGGATTTTTACAGACAAATGTATGGAACGCAGGCGATTATACGCGGCACCCATACAGCAGTTAACTTTTCATCGCATGGTTATTTTAAAACAAATTCAGACAGGAAAAATGTCCCCATAGTGAGCCAAGGATGAGCATGTACTGGATTTTCTGCCATTACAACACTATGTATTATTTTCCCCGGCTAGCCGTTTTATCATCGCAAGTCATCATATCCATCATCACCCTATTTTAATTATATATCTTCACTTAAAAACTCATGATGCATGTGTACGGGTTCTGTAACGTGATTAATGCGTTTTGTGTGCGCTCTACTGTCTTGGTACAGTATATATTTCACAAGAAAATATAGATCTGAAAAGTTCTCTGAAAATTTTTCTGCACCTACAAGCCCTCAAAATTTGGCTACACGTCTGATTTACGTCGGATTATGAGCTAGGTACGTTTTGCCCGATCCCGATGATCCCGCTGGGCTCAATGATGACGACTCCCATATCCCTGCGCCCATTGAGCATCTGTCGCATTCACCATCCCCTCAACTGCATGACGTATCAGACGTTGCGCCCGTTATCGAGGCTCCCATGGAGCATCCGCCTGATAACCTGTAAGCAAATAAGCCGAGGAGGGCCCGAACTGTGCCAACACGCAATCATGCCTCCCCGGAAAATGGCCCTTGCTACCATATGAAAATGCCCGAAGTCTTCACAGCGCAGCTGAAAGAAACGTCCAGACACAAGGAAGAACAACGTCATCGCCATACTGATGAGATCGAGGCACAGAATCGTGCACGGTATCACATAGTTGTATATTCATTGATAAAGGTTCGTCGTTTTTCTCTATCATGCACCATCAAGGCACCGATCATTACGCTCACAGGACGGCGGTCACCCCAACATATTTGAGTTCCAGTTAGGCACATCGTCATTTGCTTGGCCCCACTTGTCACTCAATCACCAAGTCATATCTCTCATGGGTCTGGCGACTGCCGGTCTTGACGAAGGAGTGGGTGCTGCCTCCATCATTCACGTATGGAACCATCAAAGACGAGAATGGCGAGGCGTACGGCCACGCTATCTTGTCACTGTCGTTGAAGGCCGGCCAGTCCTCCTCAAGAACCCCAATGTCACTCAGTGTGTGGATCTCGATACCTGTATCCGAAGCGCTGATGACTCCCCACCTAACCTCCACTCTCACTTGGCCGCCGATCGTGCTGCAGCCTGCGAGAAGTTACATCAATACCATAATATTTTACCTGCACCCAACAAGGTTCTATTTCGACCTCATTTATCGATCATTTAGCCGCTGTCATTATCTTCGAACACTCGTTCTACATTTTCGACAAGCAACGCTATCTTCCGGACGAGCAGAAGTCTGTTCCTTCTTTTAATGTCGCTCTCGAGCGGTACATTGCGTCTCCGCATGCCGCTGCTGTGAGGAAAGCTGTGAGGGTTGCCATACACGGAAACTCGTTTACTTGGAAAGCCAAACTACTTGGACGCTTCCATAAGAAGGGAACGCGATCTGTTGGTGACTCTCATGAGTTGGCCAGAAGAATCGTTGAAATCACTTTAGAGCATCGCCTGTGTATGTTTAGCTGTTATGTCCTGGCAGTAATCCCGCTGATCTGCTTGTCTTCAGCGAGACCTGGCGATGCAACGACATAAATGATGTTCCAGTTCGGAGTGGAGCTTAGGTGTGGATGCAGGTTGCTTGAAAGGTCTTTCTCATTCTTAACCACCACGTCATACCCAGGAGGTGGGCATGTCATTATCGGAGTTAGAGGTTGAAGCTTGGCAAGGGTAAGGCCAAACCTCTGTTGGAGAACTCACCTAGTCCCCCCTCCTGCATCGCCTCGCTCCAGACAGCCCTCTATGTCATATTCAGCATATTCAATGTCGTCTTTCGGTACACAAAGTTCATGGCGGAGACCCAGTCTTGAGTTTGTTCTTCGAAGGTATTGTCATATCTTTGTCTTACTTGGTCTCGCGTCTCTTGTATGTCCGGTGGTCACTGTGTTATGATTTCTTTACTGGTATTGTCAGTAACTTGTGGATGTACTTGTCATTCAATTAAAGATTTTGTGGGTACCTTCCTCTCTTCTGCGTGTCAGAGCCTCCTAGCGGCGCGGTTTCTTATTCCTCTTATGGAGAGTCTACCTTCTTTCAACTCGTCATCGATAGATAGTGAGTGAGTGACTCTCTTTCTTGCTCTCCTCGTCTGCTGATATGGTCTTCGCAAGTGGTCTCCACTGGAATAAAACCCGCTCCTCTTGGAAGTGCATACAGGATGCAACCTCGTGGTAACGAATCAGCATCAACTGCTGATGGCGGCCGCCACACCATATCGCGACCGACCCCAGCCGAATTTCGTAAGCTGTCATGGTATTAGATTGCGACAAATTTTTACACGAACATATCTGGGCTATCTACATGGACTGGGTAAGCCATCAATTAGCGCGGGTTCTTATTCCTCTTATTGCGTACCCGCCACTAGTAGCAAAACCTATAGTACTGTGAGGTATTGAAAATGCTTTCTTTGTTAACGCGATTGCTTTCCTTGGGCCGCTCAGAAAGGGCCAGCCCGCCCCAAGGAAAGTAATCGCGTTAACAAAGAAAATGTAGTTAGCTACACCTATACTGTAAGGTATTGAAAATGTTTTATTTGGTTAACAAAGAAAACATTTTTAATACCCTGGGTGGGTGAGCCATCAATTAGCGCGGTTTCTCATTGCTCTTGTGGAGAAACTTCTTCGTCCTCGCGATATAGCAGCATGGACTTCCATGGACTGGGTGAACCATCAATTGGCGCGGTTTCTCATTCCTCTTATGGAGGGACTTCTTCGTCTTCGCGACGTAGCAGCATGGACTTCCATGGACTGGCTGAGTCAATCGGCGCGGTTTCTTATTCCTCTTATGGAGGGACTTCTTCGCCTTCACAGCGTAGCAACACACTATATCGCGACCAGCCCCAGCCAGACTAGTTGAGCCATCAATCGGCGCGGTTTCTTATTTCTCTCATGGAGGGACTTCTTCGTCTTCATGGTGTAACACCACACCATATCGCGACCGACCCCAGCCGAATTTCGTGAGCTGTCATGATATTGGATTACAATTCCTTGGACCGCTTAGAAAGGGCCAGCCCGCCCAAGAAAAGTAATCGCGTTAAAAAAGAAAATGTAGTTAGCTACACCTATACTGTAGGGTATTAAAAATGTTTTCTTCGATTAACAAAGAAAACATCTTTAATACCCTGCAGTATATGTGGGTGAGCCATCAATTGGCGCAGTTTCTCATTCCTCTTATGGAGGGACTTCTTTGTCTTCGCGGCATAGCAGCATGGACTTCCATGGACTGGCTGAGCCATCAATCGGCGCAGTTTCTTATTCCTCTTATGGAGGGACTTCTTCGCCTTTACAGCGTAGCAACACACCATATCGCGACCAACCCCAGCCAGACTAGTTGAGCCATCAATCGGCGCGGTTTCTTATTCCTCTTATGGAGGGACTTCTTCGTCTTCATGGTGTAACACCACACCATATCGCGACCGACCCCAGCCGAATTTCGTGAGCTGTCATGATATTGGATTACAATTCCTTGGGCCGCTTAGAAAGGACCAGCCCGCCCAAGAAAAGTAATCGCATTAAAAAAGAAAATGTAGTTAGCTACACCTATACTGTAGGGTATTAAAAATGTTTTCTTCGATTAACAAAGAAAACATATTTAATACCCTGCAGTATATGTGGGTGAGCCATCAATTGGCGCGGTTTCTCATTCCTCTTATGGAGGGACTTCTTTGTCTTTGCGGCATAGCAGCATGAACTCCCATGGACTGGGTGAGCCATCAATCGGCGCGGTTTCTTATTCCTCTTATGGAGGGACTTCTTCGTCTTCATGGCGTAGCACCACACCACATCGCGACCGACCCCAGCCAAATTTCATACAGACTAGTTGAGCCATCAATCGGCGCGGTTTTTTATTCCTCTCATGGAGGGACTTCTTCATCTTCATGGTGTAACACCACACCATATCGCGACCAACCCCAGCCGAATTTCGTAAGCTATCATGATATTGGATTATGACAGATTTCTACACAAACAAACTCGTCATATCTGGGCCATCTACATGGACTGGGTGAGCCATCAATTAGCGCGGTTTCTTATTCCTCTTGTTGCATACCCACCACTAGTAGCAAAACCTATGGTATTGAAAATGTTTTCTTTGTTAATGCGATTGCTTTACTCGGGCCGCTTAGAAGAAAATGTAGTTGGATACACCTATACTGTAGGGTATTGAAAATGTTTTCTTCAGTTAACAAAGAAAACATTTTTAATACCCTGCAATATAGCTGTACCTAACTTGCCTCTGAGGCAGAACTCTTAACACGAGCAGTTTTGAGGGTGCGCTGGGTGCGCTGGGTGCGCTGGCCCCATCTGAGCGGCTCAAGGAAAGTAATCGCGTTAACAAAGAAAATATATCCAATATCCTACAGAACTATAGTCCTATGCGTATCTAACTCTTTCTGAGATAAAATCATCCTCGCCCCAACTGAGAGTTTCTTGTAAGTCCTCTCCATTTTTTTCAACGTCCCCTTATTCCTGCATAAAATCATTTCGTCAAGAAAGAAGTCGAACTTCACTAGCCTCAAGCCTCACGTGATAATATTCAATTTACCGAACCAGGAGTTAGTTCGTTCGCAAGCTCAAGAGTTAAAGTGCCACTCCCTGTCATCCGTCTTGAGCTTCTGAAACGCAGCAGGGTTGCAGTTCTCTTGGCAGAACGTGTCTTGCTTTGAATTTTTGCACTCAAAATGGAAGACATCAACGGAAAGGCCGATGTCTTGAAAGAATGAGTCGTCCCGGGCGTGCAGCGCGAGTCGGCAGTTATTATCAAAAAAACACAAGTATACAAGTATTGGGCGCGTCTCTAGGTCCTGGAAGACGCGGCAACAGCAACACTTCCCACTCCCTCGGCGCTGTGTATGATCTCACGAGCACGAATCATTCCGCAAGGCGCAACAATCAACTCCTCACAATGAATATAGTTGGGGGTGAACTGCACGCGAAGTCCCTTCTTGTTTCCCACTTTCACGTCGTACTCCTCCTCTCCAATCGCTTGTGTCCCATCATTACCGTCTCCATTATCATTTTCAACCTGGAGATTCGCAAGACGCTCGTGGATAGCCCGTGAACGCTCCAGGCGTTCATGCATGGACCCAGCCGTTGTGAACAGAGCAGCACAGACGGCTCACGACAGGCCAGGGATATTTGCAACACTATCAGCAGCGCACTTCGACGTGATCATCGTTCCCCGGACGATACGGACAGATGGGACAGATGGGACAGATGGGACAGATGGGACAGATGGGACAGATGGGACAGATGGGACAGATGGGACAGATGGGACAGATGGGACAGATGGGACAGATGGGACAGAACGGACGGGCCGGGCCGGACGGGTGGGACAGAACTTTCGAACTTTAAGGTTCCCTCTTGAAAAGAGGGTCTGGAAAAGCTGAGATCGACATCAATTGAAAGAGATCATCGGTTAATTAACATTCGGTGTCTGGCAGATCTCAAGAGGTGCTATTGGACAAAAGAGCTATTATAAAGGCCCACCTGAAAGAAAGACGGCCCCCTTGTTCGAATTCATCAACTGCATGGTCTAATTCGCATGCTCGAGACTCGTTAGTTCGCACACAGTTTGCACTGAGGTGTATTCTGATTGTATGGAATCAAGAGGCTGAATTCAGTAAAGATAGTAGAAGTACAAGGTTAATTGAGACGACGACCTTATATATATGTAAGAGAGACATTGTGAGACTCATCTGCATACTGATGGAAATAGATGTCTCACCTGCTTCACTACAATCCCGTGATATGAAATGATGTCATTTCCATCCTGACCAGATCTATATCCCGCTTAACGAGGATGAGTACTGAATGAGTATATGTGTAAGGATTGTGATCTGACTTATCAAAGTTTATGATCTAGAAAATGCACTGAGTATCGCAGATAGTGTATAATCGATATAACAACAGTGACGGAATATACACTAAGTTACCCGTGCAACGAGCACCACAGCGGATGCTATTTTCTGTGCCATCCTGACGAGGTATGTCAACACGCTCTAAGCGCCATCAAGGAACGATACCAAGTCCGCCATGAGACCAACAGAAGTGGTAGCATAGGAATGAATTACACCAACGCACGTCTGCGAGCAAATCGGCTGACTCGTTTTCCTCCCACACAGTAGACTAGACGGATAACTCGAGTGTCGTCTGTATTCCGGTGGTTTGGCAACAGCAACCTGCTGTAGTGCACAAATCCGTAAAAGGGACCGAGAAATGAGAAAATGTACGTTACAGTAACTTTGCGGTCTGGTGCAACTTCAACCACCAGTGACCCGTGGTCGTGCTGGAACAGGAGGAAAGAAAGATGCTGCCGCAGAGATGGTAGGACTCCGGTCGAGTGGAAAAGCAAAGAATTCATTTCGAACTGGATACACACTCGATCATATGTTGCGAGTTTGACATAGAAATGAAAACTCACGTACAAATCGACTTCAAGTTGCGACCTGAGATAGTACAATGGTGGCAATGTAGCAAGGAACTGCGGCGCGAGTGTTGTGTAACTGAAAAAGAAACAAGAGGAAGAATCTGACATGCAGGGCATCACAGAGTCACATCGAAGTCCAGAGGAAAATCGGAGAAAGCCAGGAAAAAGAGCACAGCTTCGCAGATCGACGAATTTGTTTGTGTTCGACATCCCCACATAACTACTCTAATTACACGTAACAGTAGACTCGGATGACGGGTCTAATTGGACCAATTTATAGCTGTACGCACCCATATGAATAACAGTGCAATAAACGGTGGCCTTTGCGATAGTGTAATGTAAAATAATTAGCGCATGAGTATGATCATCAAAACAGGTAAGCCGTGCTCATCATACACACACTCTGGACACAGCGAGCTCAATTCTTTCACAATTTCATTCTCTTTTTTCATAGTTCCTTCAATGTACATTTAGAGTAACATTAAATAAAATATATTTCACACTTTTGGACATAGACAATATCAAAATAAATGTACATAGATAATACTTTGGAGCCAACATCGGTACTTTCCCTTGTACCTAGGTAGAATGCTTCAAAAAGACACTATCAGAAATTTGCTTTGCAATATGTTCCATTCAATATTTCTGACAATATCTTGAACTCCTAATATGTTATCCAAAAACATTATCAGCATATTGGATCAACGACTGATATAGATAGCACAGGCTGTATACTACTGTATCTCAGAGTCATTAATAACATTGGTGTAATTATAAACCATTAGAATGTACAACTTCCTGATGATTAAGTAGCTGAGCGCCCATGAGAAAAAAATGGTCCAATTCACAGTCCATCCATCATGTGTGCATCACCCTAAACCGTCCTAAATGCCTACATAGCATGTCTCTGTCAACAGGCTCACCCGCAATGTCCTGTCTATCTCTGAACAATATTGTAGAGAGGCTACCAAGGTTCTTTATGCCCATAAACGTTACAATGCTCCTACAAATTTCTTCTGCAAGCGACGCAGTCTCTGATGGTTGGATCTTACATTGTGCAGCATCAGCTGCAACATAATCCTTGGATTGAGTCACCATGAGACAAAGGCTCAGTAGTGAACGTCGATACAGAGCTGTGAACATCGTCTATCATTGAAATTTGAACAAGGCCTGGAATGACAGAGCATTCTCACGGATGTTTTTTGATATATGCGGAACTGCTATTGCGATTCTTCTCATCGTCTCCAGCGCGTATGAGTAGGCATGGGTTTGATTAGTAAAAAAGTCGGCTTTCTTGTGGTCCATGTACCGGGCCCTCTCTGAATGATGCATCGATGCAAGGTTGAAAAATGATGCCCCCGTCGCCAGGCCTTCCACGGGGGTGTAAGCTCCGTGCACCTGTCCAGGGGGCTGTATCCTGCATGACAATTAAGATACATGATCACAATCGTGTAGAGCGTGCGTACACGAAATCTCCCGGCCCCAAATAAACCACTTCTGCATCCCACAGCTCGCGTACCTCCTCCTTATTGTTGGTATAGTCTACCAGCTTCATCATCGCATTTGCATAGGCTGCACGGCCACCCTTCTTGAACTTAAGACGAAAGAAAACCCACATCTTTCCTCCTGACTCGATTCGGATGTATGATGCAACACCATCGGCATTGGGCAAAACAAACATATCCGGCTTGATGTAGCACCGCCCAGAAGTGAGATGTAAAGTTGTCCGGATGCACTGCCTCGTGAATGGGACACTGTTGAGTAGTCTGACTCCAGCCAAACCGTCTTCCATGGTCAAGATTCCTGACATAGGTCTACATCATATTGACTGACATGAGTTTCAGCCTGCTTACCTTAAGGGTTCTGGAAGGCCTCCATGTACATATGGCAAGTCCAGAACACATTGTATCTTTGTCGGATCATTCATACCATTGACAAACGATGATATTGTGCTAGCCTTGTGAGGATGGGTGGAGTCCGCAGCACGTGCTTCACCGTCTGTTATAGTAGATCGAAAACATGTTCACTGCGACCTTTTTTCAACACTTACCATGAATACATACAGGCATGTCTGGACTGATTCCAAACTTGCGGTCGAGCCATTCTGTTGTTACTTCCGTTGGAGCATTTTTTCTGTTTCCTCGAACTACCACGGGTTTATTGTCACGCAGGGAAAATTCAATGGTGTCCACGATGTCGTCACGTTCAACGTCGGCAGCAGATAGGTGGAGGACATGCTTTGATGATGGAGTGGACTCTTGGAAAGACGCGAAGAACTTGACCACCTCAACATCACCGGATTCGCAAGTATTGACACCTTTATTCATGATGGTTGGCACGACGGTTAACCTTCCATCCTGCCATGTGACCATGCCTGACTGTGCAGGTACCTTCCGCCCAACCACACCTATAGTCAAATCTTTCGGGTAATTTTCCGTGAAGTTCTCCACATGTGCTGATGCAATGTGACGAGACTCAGTATCCAGAGCATATACAGATCCATCATTCTCTCCATCGGATTGATCACTGTCGATTTGCACAAGCCGCGATACACAATGTCGATTTGGTTGTGTTGGACGAGTGTTATCTGTATCACTTTCTTCAGATAGATCAACGTCCATATCCATCTCTGTCGATAGACCATCGTAATCTGGCGTTGTCGTGTCCTGTACATGTGCAAGACAGTCCGCTTCTTTCCTAGCACGTTTCTGTCGTGTTCTGATCCTATCCTTTGCCCTTCTTTCGATTCTCCTTTCTTCTAAGAGCGATTGAGGCCATTTTCGCCGTCTTACAGGTGCGTATCGAGCATTGTCATTTACACGCAAGACTGTGGCATTGACACCATCCTTCTTAACAGATGTAAAACGCCTAGCCATCTGCCCATATATTTAAATATTACACCAGCGCATGTGCATGAAACATGTTTGATACTTTACCGTGACGAACTACTCTTTCTGATGAGTTCCTAAGTGCCTCGATGTGGTTTGAGATCAAGAATGATTTGATGTGACAAAGCTAACGTTACGTAATATATCAGTAACGCTCACTCGCGCTAATTGATTCCACAGCTCCGTGTCTTGAGGTGCATGATCATGTCAATGAGTTCGAGCCTAGCTTGAGAGGTTTGTGCATAAGATATATGTATATTAAAAACATCATGCAATCTCACGCTCTGCCAGTTCAGCTACGTTAGCAAAGGGAAGCAGCACGAGCATGTTATTATTAAATACACTTCTCCGACGAACAAAAGCTCGGAGTCTAGCTGCATTTTTCATTCCGTCACACACCTTTCAATTTGACCGAGAATATCAAAGTACGAACCCCTTGGAGCTGCTCACGAATACAACCAGAAAAAACAATCAGCAGAACCAGAATTTGAAGTTTGCGAGTCAGTTCATCCAACAGCGCGGATATTCAATGCAAGTGTGACGCCATGAAAACTTGACCGGCTACGCAATCTACTGCAATCAAAGTAGTGGGAGGTGACAATGTTTCAAGTTTTGCAGAGTGGCCGCAACCTGTTCACTGGCGTTTGCAGGTTTCAAACCTGTAATGTCCTAGAGAAACAGATTTTGATTTTGTTGTGACAACCACCTGGCTAAGACAAGACGTGATGAACTTCTAAAGCATTCATCCATGAATGAATGTCAAAATAAGTTCCGATAGAAAAAATATCATTATCGGCAGGCTTTAAACCCGCACAGTCCAAGGATACTTCTAAAGAAACCATCCTGGTGAACATCAAGGTGTGTTCTAATAGAAAAAACCTCGTCGGCAGGTTTCGAACCTGTACAGTCCAACAGAAACATATTTCGATTCTGTTGTCGCAACCACCTGGCTAAGACCAGTTACGATGAACTTCTAAAGAAGCCATCCATGAGTGAATATAAACGTGTGTTTCGATAGAAAAACCTTGTCGTCGGCAGGTTTCAAACCTACAGTCTAAGAGAAACAGACTTTGATTCCGTTGTGGCAACCACCTGACTAAGACCAGCTGCGGTGAATCTCTAAAGAAACCATCCATGATAAATGTAAATGTCAATGTATGTTCCGATAGAAAAAAGTGTAGTTCTGCAAGTTTCGAACCTGCGTAGTCCAAGAGTACAGATTTTGATTCTGTTCAACCACACTGGCCGGGCTAAAGTCTTTAACTCTTCCACTTGACGACTCACAAGACTTCCTGGATTGAAAACTTCTGGGGCCCTGATTCACACGGCCCAAAAAGGATGATATGGACAACAAAGTTCGAGTCTGAACGACAATATAATTGCCCCGACGAGGAACGAAGACTAAGATAATTCTGGTTTGCCATCATTAGCAGCAAGTTCAATGGTTGACATTACCACACTAAGTATATATGGAGTTTCTAGAAACACAGAAGGAAATCAGAAAATACTGAAAAGAGGACAACGAGACGCTGTCACCACCTTGAAGGCGACATGGAGGATTGGAGACAGGAGTCTCATCTTTCCACAAAATGGTAGTCACGCAGCAATCCAGTCCATCCCAAACATAACATCGAAACTACAAGTGACCTCGAACTAGACATCAGTAGTGAAAGCACGACAATGAATCACTGAGGCCGTGAGGATTTCAGCGAAACGCGAACTTGGGTCCAAATACCTGAGCGAGCGAAAAATTGAGAAAAACAACAGAAGAATATGATTCGAGGTCAAAAGCAACAGACGCAGGAAGACGACTGATTTTAATGAGGTGCCACTGGTAAAATAATGATATAACCCACTCCGTTATGGTAACCGGAATAAATCCGCATGGAACATCAGAATGATCGCACAGTGTTTTTGGATGCCAATCGAAGCACTTACCTTACTAAGAAAATTCTGAGAAGTGGAACCCTCGGAAGTAGAACCACGGTGGAGTGGCTTCTCATAAGAAAAGCAGCAGTCTTCGTACGAAATTCTGCTCTATTGTGCACAAAAAGTTGCCAGCTCAGATATTCGTCTTCATAGGTGACCTAGAGCAGTAGACCCATCCTAGCCACATGTAAACAATTGACCTGGAAGTACCAATTATAGTGTACAAACACACCTCGAGAGTTTTGTGACGACGAGATAGCGGTATGGTATCGCCGCAAGTGACTCTTAATGTCTTATTCAAAAGGGCGTGCTCCTCGCTACTCAGCTTCAAGTTGATAGACCAGTTGTCACACAGCCAATTTAACAATTAGTATCGGCGATCACAGAGCGGCTCTATAACTTGATCATGTGAAATTATCAACACTGATCAAAAAGTGACAACTGACGACATTCGGTTCGTCCTCGTAACTGCATTCCTTACTTGCAAAACCACCAGCTCTCACATGGACGAATGATGATCGCCTCAAGAATACCCGCAAGGTCGTCGAACGAAGCTCAAGCATGAATTAGTAACAAGGGCGTAATGTCCTCGATCTGGTATAGGCAGTCTGAGCGTCATTCAGCGCACAAGCACAGTCTATACAACCTCGACATCGACCACTGTATCGAGTTTGTCCGAACCACACCAAATGATCATCAATAGGACCAAAATACAATGTCCCTTGATTAACAGATGGCTGGCTTACACGTGCCCATCGCTTCATTGTAGGTGATCACCTGGAATGAGCTCGGAAGTGTGATTTCTTTGACTTTCTGCAATGTGTAAAACAAGCTTTTCAATTATGGAGCGAACCTTGCGGCCTCCGATTCACCATGTATTGGATGAGAAAATATTGGAATCCATACCACATGGAACAAATGCCATTTCTAGATCAATTTACATGAACTCGGGTTGTCTAACCCTCCGACCATCTTCATCGCGGAAGCACTTGGCTGTCTGAAAATACTTGTCAATAGCTCCAAGACAGATAAGCAACTGTTTTAGTTGCTATGGATACTGGAGAAGGGCGTAGGTAGTGCTGGGGCAGAATTGTTTGCGACTAATTGTGCCAGTTGTGCCGGCAGAAGTGGCAGAATCGCCATTTCTGCCACCTGGCAGAATTCTCAAAGTGCTACAAAGCTATGTATATGATAATGTATGGTAAGCGTCACTAAGAAAACACCATCAGAAGAGCATCAGCGTGTCCACAACCCACCGTTCGTCGTCTTTTGCGCTATGATCAACTACTATGATCTCGTCATCAACAGATTTTGGTAGAAGACCTTGGTCAACACACTCCAACTCCGCAAAATCGTAAACCTGACCTTCCAATACTTCATCCAATCCGTCAATCAGTACTCGTTCCATGGATTCTTTTTCGTGTTCTAGCAGGGCAAATGCTGCATCAATCTCATCGAGTGACATTGATTTAGGACCTGCAAGATCATCATCGACGTTCCGAGTCTGAGATGCGAGCGGTGGTGCCCATGCAAAATTGGCTTCTAGATCAGCAGCTATTTCCTGGCTGGGCACCAGTATGCATGTGCGCATGACGTCGACGAGTTGGATTTCCATTAGCCACAGCCTTCTGGCGAGTATGGTAACGAAGATTCGCTCGAATCTTTGCCAGTGCTTCAAATGTGTCTACCAAGAGATTGCAGCGCTTCGGAGACTGAGTGCTACCCATGTCCGAAAAGAGTCGTTCGACATACTGCGTAGGTTGAAGGGTGTATTTTCCATCGTGCTGTGCAGTTGATTAGCCAACGCGAAGCGCAACCAAAAATTATCTTGCACCTTCTGGCATTGACCTCAAAAGCAGTGGAGTCTCTACTTCAAGCAAACCTAAAACTGACTATAATCTTAGGACATTTTACAGATATCAAGAGCACGCACTATCATCTTGCAGAGTATCCCAAATGATTCGAGTAACTTGACTTCTTTTTCTGATGTTGCCCGCAAGGTCAGTCCTCCAAAGATAAAGATATCGAAAACGTGCCCTAAAATCTTCATTGACCTATAGTTGATCTCATTAATAGTGGAAGAACTCCGCGTCACCCCGCATACCAATTTCTGATTGTCCAACAGTATGAATGACATGCTGCGATAGGCAGAATTGAGGAGAGTAAAATTGTTTACTTGAACCTCAATTTGTCCTGTACCTTCCTTGATGATAATACAGACGACTCTTACTTCACTCTCTGTCCTATCGTTAACTCGATAATTCTTACAGCGCTGGCTCTCGTGCATTATACGGCTGGAACGAGAGGCTCTAGCCTCTCGTTAACAACACATTTTAAAGGTCTTACCTCCCATTCTGTCCCCAGTGAATGTGATGTCACCCAAGGCAGATTCGTTCTCACCATGTCAATGTAAGTTCTACAGCCTCACTTTCGCTTGTTTCAGCGAGCGAGTTGTTTTCTATCATTTTTATCAACTGACAGTATGTTTTTGGGGCGCATATATGCATGAAAACTAGGCCTTGCGAGAGCACCTCTCACTATCGGGTGAAAATGCTTCCTTCAATAATTGACTGACTGAAATTCGGTATAAACTTGCAGAGCGCCTTCTGACAGAGTGTTGCCAAATCCATCTAGCGGTACGCCTTGCAAGATGAACTTGCGGGATATAACTAATGGCACATTAGGCATTTCACAGCCCTTCTTCGACTAGCGCTGGTATCGAGATTCACATTCAACTATCGATGAAAGAATTTTCGCCATTAGCTCACCAACAGAATTGTGACATTCTGGAATTGCAACTTGTAAGTCCTTGATTCTCTCTCAATAGATCTTCTAAATCATCATCTACTAGGTCGCTTCCGATACATGGACCAAAGCTGTCTCCGAAAGACGCCTGGATTAGATTCAGCACGATTCGACCCTGCACGATCCCACATACATATTTCCTACAATGTTTTTTTTTTCACATTCAATGTTGCCACGACTGTCTTTCATTCCCTTGGCTGATTCAAGTGTGTTTGGTAGTGCAGCTCTTTTATCGTAATTTCATGATGCTTCCTCAATATGAAACAAAGCTGAAAGGTGCACTTGTTGAAGTGCGTAGGCCATTTATCACATCAAGTCATCGAAACACGACAATTTCAACGATATCTTGCTTGTCCTCGCTCCGCCTGCAGCCTTACCAACTAGTTCGTTCAAACATCGTCGCCTCAATGATGGCCCCTCCTGCGGACCGACGGAGCAAAGAAAAAACCCTACTTAGAAACTGACTTATCGTATGTGCTCAGTCTTATAATTAAGTTAATAGTTCTTTAACATTGCATAACTCAACCCATTATCACGCGTGTAACATTTATTTGAACCTATGCCGATAACATACTTAGTACAAGCGCCCCGTTCACCTTCAAATATTTTCTAGCCCGTGAATTTCCACAGCAGAGACGATTTGACGGAACACTTCATCTACTCTGCTCACTACACGCAACGCTTGGCGAAAGTTACCGAAACCAATGACTAGAATGCCACCAAATAGTTTGTTGTAGACCTTTGTGATTCGACGACCTGGATCTTTCAGTCTCCGACTCTGAGAGTCCTGAGGTACGCAGTGTGCATGATAGCGTGTTCACCATGAAAGTCTTCGCTCGTACCTGTATCCCAAAACCCCTTTGTTGCTTCCAACGCACATAAAACATTACTGTATTTGTATGGAATCAGTTTTACGGCAAGGTCTCACAGTGATTAGGCAAGCGGAGTCCCTAACATCATGCTCGTACAAGTTTTATTTGCAAACAGAGACAGAAGTACATCACACAGCAGCACAAAGCAAAGCAGATGTGAGGCTCGAAGTAACGTTCTCGAATGAGCAATAAAGCTGGTTCAACAGCCAGAAAGAAAGAGATGCGTGACAGACGCACAATGGACATACTAGACGACTGACATCTTTAGTGTTTTCGTATATTTTGGTACAGAGATGAAGACAGAGCAAAGATATTATTCCGTGAAATACACAGCGAATTTCCGCGAGAGCGTCGATAATGGGAGCCGAAATCGGGTACGTGACGTGTCCGAGTGTGAAGGCGCGTGAGCTGAGCACTGCAGTAAAGCATTTAGTAAGAGCATGTGTTGCGTACGTTTTTATAATTCATCAGAAGACTACTCACCTGCTGCATAGATGACATCTGGGGTCAAAAATACGGTGAAAACAGAAACTGTCATCACGGCCTGGTGTCGAACCGAAGGATGCACGAACCCGATGCAGGTCATCTACACACAAAAATAACTTCCTCTGCACAAGCTTCGATATCGCCGTTTGCAGCCACGGAGGGTCCGTGCAACAATAGATCAGCGCCGTACGGTTCGCACAGAATGCTTGGTGTCTTCCACCCGGCTAGAAACCCCAGACAGATAAGAGTCCACATGGCATAAACTGAAGAACGACTTAAGAAAATCTTCAAAAAAAGTACCTTACTTAAATCCAGTCATATGCGGACGTCGAAGCAGATTGGATTTTTCAAGTTAGTTAGCGATGCAACAGCAAGAGAATGAACGGATATCGGAACGACGTGATGACAAAGTACAAAAGTGTCTGTTAAATTTGTAGTCGTAAATCAAATAAAAGTGGAAACTTCAAGCACAGAGAAATAAAAGGAAAATTTTCGATCCTTGAAACCCTACTTTTACTAATAGTCTGAAGTAGGTGACATGTCACACGTTCATCAAATATACGTGACGTGTCCATCACTCTCCTGATCCATACCTGTCCATCACCAGTAACCTTCCTCTGCTAACATATTTCTACTTCATCTATGGCCGTGATAACACGATCGATGACACATCAAATTAAGAGTGTTGGACGGCTTGGTTTAATACCAAAGGAAAGAGTGAGTTACGTTGTGTATTGAGGTGACTGCTAACAATACAAACGGACAAACCAGTGTGCAAGAGAGCTGTACATCCAAAATATTTCCAAACGTCCTCTGCCATTAACGTCTATTTCCCGCGCAACAAGGAGCGGTGTACACATGAACCGTCCTGCAGAACTATTGGTGAGTGACAACTCGTCCATGTTTTCGCACAGCTGACATACAGAAGGGTAACAAGCAGGATATGACAGTTTGTTTTGATAACGCCGAAGCTTCTGTTGAGGAAACGATACAGTGTTGTAATAATGCGAGTACAATGGTAAGCCACGAAGATTATGGTCCCGGGGCCGCTGCTAACACCAAGCATTTTCAGATCGATACCACAAGCGTGAAGCACGAAACGAATTCAAACGATATTTCCATAAAGCAAGAGGATCTTGGAAATGACATCATAGTCAAACAGGAACATCATCATCATGCATATACATCTGTTACCACGGTGCGTCTCAATTATTATGAATATACGTGACTAATATATAGTATAGCATGTGGGGATCAACACCATTGACATCAAGGGGCATGTAGATTCAAGCACTTCCATCATAAAGAAGGATTTAAACGAAATGGAGCTGTAGCTGCCATCCTCATGCACAGTTAGGGTATGTTTCTATGTAGATCACACGACATTTTCAATACAATGCCTTGGAAAAATATTCATAGTGATAGCTTTTGAGAAAATGTGTTCCGTAATATTTTTTGTCGTGCATGGTGCGAGAAGTATATACCTTATGTCACTTTGTGGATGATTGGTAGAGATGTAGTCTGCAACAGTGCCGCATTATAATGTTTTATTATGGTACCTATTTTCCATGTCCGAACGCCAGATCATATTGCTTGGCTATCTATACTACAACTACTTTCATATTGACAGACCAGATCTTCGTCGCTTTTGTTTACTTGTGGAGCTGGACAGACAAAAAGGTCCCACTTGTTACGATATTTGGGCGCACGAAGTGTCCTAGAATGGCAAGATCAGAGTCCGCTCGCTTCAGGCTCTTATTGGTTACCAAGCTGCGACAACGAGCATCTATCCGATTATTAATTGATGATCTTGTGCTACCATGTGTACCACTATACTATTATTTTCACAATTGACTATGTAGTAAGGGAGTTAGGACGATCACCACCTCTGCACTGCAGACTTGTCCCCCGCCACGCCATGTTTCTCACAACTAATTTTGGTAAAATTTGCGGTCTAACACAAGCTCAGTTAAGTCCTGCCAAAAGCTTTTGATTAGAGCTACTTTCATATCTTCCATTCACAGCTTTTTTCTACTTGTGGAGCTTCAAACGAGTCCCCGCTCGTTACAATATTTGGGCGCACGAAGTGCCCTAAAATGGCTGCTTGTCCGATGCTCTGCCTAACACAATTGTGGTACTCCTGCCATGCCTTGAAATGCACAAAAAATCATTTAATGAAAGTTTATATACTACAGGGGACGACATGCTACAAGCGAATGTAGTAAAACTTGTTCAGTAACGGAGACATTTTCATGGGTGTGGACAACCATACTTCCAATGGATCATTCTGGGGGTGCGCATTCGACGGTGTATTTCTGCAATCAATGTAACCTTTTACAGCATTTACGACAACATCCAGAAAAAATTGCCATATGAAGGACACAGATGCGGAGATTTGCACTGTCTCCATGCATCGTTACTCGCGTTAACATATCTAAGTCCAGCCTTCAGCGGAGATGAGCCCCTAGGTCAGGGTTTATCCACATCAAGACATATGCTTGTCTTCATCGCATGACTGCAATTGCGGATCCCGAAAACACACTTCTAGATCTTCGGAGGAATTGAGGGGCCTATTGATTACCTATTTACATCGCCAAAGTTTTCATTAACATTGTGTGCTACACTTCGGTACCAAATGTGTGTCAGTCCCTCGCTGAGTCATTATATTGAGTATTTTACATCGGTGATCCTGCAATTGATAATATATTAGCTACAAATTTCAATACGACGTAGCAAAGTCTCCAAAATATTGATTTAAGTTTGGTTCAATCTTATTCGGGTCAGCAATATCTGATGTTCCGTCCATAATGTAAATGATATCTTCGTAATCTAGGGTCCACCATAATGATGCTCCTTAACGATCTTGACGACGCTAGTCTTAAAAACTCTCATAAAAGTTCCACATCAGACATTTTACCCGCCACAATGATCCAATTTACACACAGAGAAGCACAGTATATATACTCCGTTGACCCTGAAACACATCAGCATACCATACATTCTTGTGCCTCACCATTTTTTATGATCTTGTGGCTGGATCGATCTGAGATGCAAGTTTTTCGGGCGCTGATATGTTGATCCATAGTGTATGATGACATGTGGGTCCGTAACGTGAAGAACGTCATGATGATGCTACTCGATGATGCTAGATGGAAGATACTTAAGAGTAGTCAGCATCTCCACCATGCAGTGTACGACCACTGTTAGATACAACAGAGCTGTTGGAACTAAAAGAAATGCGTCAATTCAGTACAACTTGTAAATGATGGACGCGTTTAAATTCCCAACCATGTCGTCTCCATCCACTAGTGCCATTTTATTCCTGTTAAAATAGTCAATCACGCAAAATCCAATGCTATGAAAAATATTCAGAAGATTTTCAGATCTATGGAGATGCGGACTCCATCTAGAATCTTCGATAGCACACATAACCATGTAACACTAATCAACAATGTTTAACTGCAGTCTCATACATTATCACCCTCGATTATACAGATTACAATATATCAGCCATGTATGTCGCTATACTTGTAATCATTCTAGCGCTTATAAATCATTATTTGGTAGGTGTGTGGTGTAGCGCTTAGCACTTGATTGACCACTTCGCGCATACCACGGTGATATAGACACTCGATGAATTATTCTGCCTTTAACAAACAAAAATAAAGCATCTTGCCACACACCTTGCACTCAGAATATACATGCAATACAGAGGCAATTGAACGATATGTGGTATATTTGTGTGATGGACTGAATACCGGACAGTACGTCAATAGACCAAGGCTTCAGGGTTGCACTGAGTGAGTGATGGACAGAGTTGAGATACGTCTTGGAATCACAATAAGTAGGACTGGTCCTCATGAATATCATGAGATCTTATACGTGGGAAATATGTCAACAAGTATACCATAATTGCCTCTACGCAACTACAAATCAATGTCCGTATTATTTACCATAGGACCTTGCGCCAACACAGAATAAAAACCACATTACTTTATGTATGATAATGATAACTCTTGTCAAATCATAGCGGAAGTATGAGGCAAGGTGTCTTCTACTTACAATGATATTGAGGACAACTTCTTGGCAAAGTGATCTTTACTGCTGCGGAAAAAGACAAAATTAACAAAGAGGCATAGATGCAATGACTCATACTCCTCTCATTTTCCACCTGATAATATGGAGCGCAGTCCTCGTATAATACCAGAACTTATTATCATCCAACATTGCCATAGCTTGAGGGGCATTCATATCGAGCATGCCGTGTCAGACGTCAAGCATAAGCATACATCATCATGTTAAATTGAACAAAAAATACCAGAGAAGCCCAACCATCACACGACACTAATCGAATACATATTTCCGTGCAAGAGAGCGATAGAAATAGTTGTGACTATAGTGCTCCACAACACAGAATCGGAAAAATGCACAAAGCACATAGGTAGCTATATGGAATAAACCTATATTTTGGGTAAGCTGTTGTGGTATAGAGTGTTCAACAAACTCACGACAACGCACGACCTTAATTATATATTACACTCCTGTCACACCACCATTTCACTATCAATGATGAGGACTGGTTTTGTGCAGCTGCGAGTAGCCCTTTTGTGGAATTTACCACAAATCCATTCCATCATTTGCTGCCGCGCCGCAATTCGTGCACTAGCGAGAGGGACGTAAAGGTAATGTAGATGATTGGTGGACTTATGTCGAAATGTGAATACAACGTGGGTCTGTATATACCCAGATATGCGGATAACGGTACCCTGGAAGGTCGGTGTAACTGATAGCGAAGATGAAGGGCAAGTCATGCCAACAACCTGGAATGTGTCGCCAATCCCGATTGCAGCATCTGTGATGCCACAAGGAAACCCATGAAAAATATAGCTGCACACATGCGGTAGTGCATTTGTGTCAAAGATGGGGAGTATATGGGCACGAACAATTTTTCTTGAATGCATAGATGATGAGTATGGTACGCTGAAGACGATAAATGTACACGTCCGTAGCGGTGCTGATATTTGAGAGAGGACAAATACAAGATGATTCGCTGAATAAATCCTCATCTAGCTCATCTCAGAGGCAAATTTTGCTAGGAACTCGGACATATTAAGCTACTGACACGCACGGAAGGTCTCACTAGCTACATACAGAATTAAGATATATAAACATTGCCGTAAATGCTACTGGTTGCGATGGTACAATTAAAATAAAGTGTACACATAACGCCAAAGTTAATGGCAGGTAGAAGAAAACCAATGGCGGCATTCAAGCTACACTTTAATGCCTAATTGCACCAAGTGTTGAAGACGCCCTATCGAACTTGATCACACACCCGCTCAATATATTCATTTATATTCAATATAGAATCCCTGTTTCTTCACGGCGATGTATTCCATCAATCATTATCTTTCTTTTACGACACCAGTCTCCATTTATACATTAATTTTGCCCGTCTTATATATTAAAATGGTATGAAAACTGCTCTTGACTTTATCTCTAAATCAGTATTATTGCTATTCCCTTCATTCATTTCCTTAGGCATGCTGTCATCCTCAGTAATAATATGATACGGTGTACTTCTTTTTCTGTAATATACATGGATCTATATTGCAACCTTACCTTGTGTCCTAACTAGAAATTGGTTCGTTCACATGTATACCTCCCAAATCTCAGTGGCCGCATACTTTTTACTCTGATTAGCCTTACCAGCAATTTAGCGTTTTTGGCCATATCTGTCAATTGCAATTTTTATTGTTATCAAATATCACTACAATCACGACGCAGCTTGTCCAATATTTTTGATATTACACAATACCGTTCCACATGTCATGGGTGCCGTCAGCAAATTATATGTCCGTATCTCCCGTCCATGACCTGTATTCTTCTAAAGGTGCACCATTTTTTTTGCCGGGTCCATCAGCATACCTGAGGAATATAAAGTGGGGCTTGGGCATGCAACTCAGGTGGTTGCCAGTAACAACTTATCCATCGTTTACCCTTGAATATTAAACGAAATTCATACATCGCCAACTGCATCATCTAGTGCCTCTATGGGCGTTCCGTCACCCATGTTGCATTTACACTCCAATGCATATCAAGCACATCAATGCCAACCGTTTACGCCCCACTGCTTTTTCATACCTCTCCATTCACCAGCGACCCTTCGGATCACTTGTTACATTGATCACATTTTTTTGCGGTGCACATCGCTCAATCATGACTCTGGAAAATACAAAGCCAATGCAATCTAATAGTAAGAATGTGCAGGAGCTAGAACAGAAAAAAAAGCGAGCTATTTATAACCTTTCAGGACACATATCACTTGGAAAATGTGCTGCAAGAATGACATGATTATGATAATCATATCTGCTCTTGACTACCGCAGTGTCTAACATATCTGCAGCCATATCATCAACGCCAATGAGCCACCGGATGTGATCTTGCGCGGTTTTGATGTTTTTCTTGTTCTGTAGATCCCACGTCATCCAAAACAATCCGCACTGCCTATTCTGGGTCTTCGTGATGGACACCTATAGTACAGAACACACTAAAGCTTGCAACTAATGCTTTGTACCGGCGGGGTGGTGAATACACTGCATAGTACGTTAATGGAAATGATGTCACTGCACTGACCAACATATTTCATGTTATAACAGACTCTTCAACAGTATGCCATCGTTATGTCGTTAGTGCGACATACTAAATAATGTCCCCGCTTTGAATTCAAATCAGTGACGTCGCCGCGTTTATGCAGATATTATGTTTATCAACCCACTCTTCATACTTCAGCAATTGGATTCAGGCATACCCACTGTTGATGCAAGCTGCTTTGACTTACAACCTTGAACCGTCATGGACCGATCTAATTCATGTGCCAACATTATATTTACAAGGACTCCATCTTACGATCATCAAGCAGCTTTTTGCACAGCTGAACCCAGTTTTTTCTCTCCTTGCCTACCATATCTAAGAGCCATGCCATATACTATTGCCTGCTCTCCACCTCCGCCTTGAGCTGATTGACTCTGTCTTCAAGCATGTCCAAAGCGTCTTATTGTAATGTTTGTCTTTCTCTTCATCCGTAATATAATTGTGCATGCAGGATTGACATAGACAGGACACCCACAGGAAGGAGGTGACAGGGTGACGCCTCTCACCTAATCTGAATAAACAAGCGTGATGGAATGATGCCAACACACCGGACCGCGATTAAGTAATGCCTTTATGTCTAAATAAGAAATCACCACTTGGAAACCCATACGGGAGCAACTCGGACAGCTCGACGCCCACAAATCGAACGTAATGCGTCAAAATATCGAATATAGAAGCATAAAAAGATGCTTGCGGAAGTGACATGCACAAGGTGATAACAGGGGGATGCTGATGTGTGCAAAAGCAACGAAACCACATGAGAGAAATAAAATATTACAGCGCCAAAAGGAAATAATGATCGATGAGAAAAGAAGAAAGGTAACAGACGGCTACTCAGACCCTCACTAAGAGAAAATAATGGTGGATGACAAAGGGAAAAAAAATATGAATAACCACTCACAGCGTTTACAGGAAGTGATGCTGCATTCACACAAGGAAGAAAAGAGATACATGGAAAAAAGAAATAGTAATGGTAACACAGCCAAGAATGACAGACAGAAAAACGCAAGGGTGACGGACAGCCACTTACATAACCACATACCTTATGTGGGGAGGGTGGCATGGTGATGCTTAAAAATAAAAAGGTGACAGCCAAGAGAAAATAATGCCATACGGGAAAACACTGAGGGTGACGGGGTGATGCTTGGAAAAGGAAAGGTGACGGTGACACAGCCAAGAAGAATGAATTGCCCATGGGAAAAAGGAGAGGGTGATGGACATAACCAGATACCTTATGTGGAGAGGGTGATGGGTGACGCTTGAAAGGGGAAAGGTGACCATAATACAGCCAACAGAAATAATGGCAGTTGGGAAAAAAGGGAGGGTGACGGCCACTTACATGACCAAAAGGCATATGTGGACAGGGTGATGGAATGAAACTTAAAGAGAAAAAGGTGACGCTTGAAAGGTAAAAGGTGATGAGGATACAGCCAAGAGAGAAAAAATATGGCATATGGGAAAAAATATGAGGGTGACGGACAGCCACTCACATAACCAGATACCCATATGGGAGGGTGACGGGTTGACACTTACAGGGGTGCACCTGCAAAGGTGACGCTTGAAAGGGAAAAGGTGACGCTTGAGAGGGAAAAGGTGACGCTTGAGAGGGAAAAGGTGACGCTTGAGAGGGAAAAGGTGACGCTTGAACGGTCAAAGGTGACAATGATACAGCCAAGAGAGAAAAAATGGCATCTGGGCAAAAAATATGAGGGTGACGGACAGCCACTCACAGAACCAGATATCTGATATGGGAGGGTGACGGGGTGACGCTTACAGGAGTGCACCTGCACAGGTGACACTTGAAAGGGAAAAGGTGACGCTTGAAAGGGAAAAGGTGACGCTTGAACGGTCAAAGGTGATGATGATACAGCCAAGAAATAAAAAAATGGCATCTGGGCAAAAAATATGAGGGTGACGGACAGCCACTCACAGAACCAGATATCTGATATGGGAGGGTGACGGGGTGACGCTTACAGGAGTGCACCTGCACAGGTGACACTTGAAAGGGAAAAGGTGACGCTTGAAAGGGAAAAGGTGACGCTTGAAAGGGAAAGGTGACGCTTGAACGGTCAAAGGTGATGATGATACAGCCAAGAAATAAAAAAATGGCATCTGGGCAAAAAATATGAGGGTGACGGACAGCCACTCACAGAACCAGATATCTGATATGGGAGGGTGACGGGGTGACGCTTACAGGAGTGCACCTGCACAGGTGACGCTTGAAAGGGAAAAGGTGACGCTTGAAAGGGAAAAGGTGACGCTTGAAAGGGAAAAGGTGACGATGATACAGCCAAGAGAGAAAAAAATGGCATATGGGAAAAAAATATGAGGGTGACGGACAGCCACTTACATAACCAGATACCTTATATGGGAGGGTGACGGGGTGACGCTTACAGGGGTGCGCCTGCAAAACCAAATATATAGGCGGGCGCCCGGCTATTTCGTAGGCTGAGGCGAAAACCTTGTTCAGACTTTGCTTGATTTTGCTTGATTGAGGTGTAGCTTTA
>JABCPU010001170.1:0-14096 GCA_016800925.1 Suillus spraguei
GTGATCAGGGACGATGATTGCAGCCATATTCTTACTGTCAAGATATCATGCACGAACGTCGTCGATAGGCTGAGACATGCGATCAAATCTCAAAAAGCGATGCATGTTTTATGATGCAGACGCTAAGGATACCCTTTATTGGAACATTCCCCTGGGGCAACTTCATGGTCGTGTGGCGTCAGCAATTGGCTGGAGGACAAACGATACGTTAGATGTCATTGACGATCTCTCGTGCAAGGTACATTTATGTTAAAAAGGTTTTGAAATTCTCATGCAAACACTATTTCCGGTAACAGTGGTCCATCCCAATCATTCGGGTAGGTGGTGGGGGATTTTGAATATTTGTTTTCAAGCTCTCTGACATCTGTCATACAGCACCACCTTATGCCGTCATAAATGCGGGACCCATGTTTGCAGACCGAGATCTCACCCCGTGTCTACCATCAACCTGGGAAGAATACTCTAAAAGAAACGGACTCTTGTCCCAGCTACAACTCTTGTGCAAAACATGGGCACTTTTCGAGGATGCAAAGCAAAACTACGGTGAATAGTCCTTGAGATCTGCTAGCTCGGTGTTCCTTGGAATCGTGGGGTTGCTCTTGGGACGTTTCTTCGCCTTCGTGTGAGATCAGTGGTATGCAAACGAACATACTGCGTTGACTGTGATTTTACAAAAAAATACTTTTGCATCACTACAAGCTTACAAGCCATTTTACTCGAACCCTTTCTTAATTACAAAGCTGCCAACCAATGACAATTCATCACAACTGCTGCCCACCTTGACGCCATACACACCCTTCTGGACCACTCACCTCTGGACCCTCACCTCCCCGAACGACACCACATACTTGTCCAGCGTCAACGCCACCTTCTCGCTCTGCTCTGGTTGAAGGTCCTTGGCTTTGCGGAAGGCGCGAAGGAGTAACGGCGGGTGCGTCACGTCAGACGTGGTGGGCATTGCGACGTACAATTGCACAACTTCGGAACCTGCAAGCTTGCCAGTTTTTGTGATAGTGATTCAAGCTGAATTTGCCCGTTCGAGACAGCTGCCTCGGAGTTTCAAGTCTGAGTGAGAGAAGGTTGGAGAGACCGTGACTGTCGACGCAAAATCAATTAATCTTGATTCAGAACTTCGATGAATATTGTCATGGTTGGGCTTTGAGCAACGTGTTCAGATCGTGATGCCAGTCTGGACGCGATTTCTCGAAGCCAAACCAATGATGACAATAAGATGAAGACAAGTCATGTACTACTGTCCTTTCGCTGTGATCATAATGGGTGACAAACTCCAAATGCACTCCTGGACCATTATATCGTTGGAGAAATTTTGATTTGTGTCCATAGTGTTGTAGTGCGGTAGCAATATGCTTGATGACAATGGCAGTCCCCACCATTTCAAGGATTCCTCGGTTCTCTGATGCCTCCGGCGTTACATTGAGCGGACCTCCGAGACCCACATGGTGCATGTAATGATCGGCTGAAAGCGAAAAATGGTGCATCAGAAAAGATAAGAAAACGGCGTTGGGCTGATAGAGAGGAGAAGTCAGCGGGCGTTATATGCCGGTTGCATCCGGGCTGGTTCAACAGTCTATCGGCAATGTCAAACCATTAATAGGGGAGTTCACAGTTGCGTTGGCGAGGCGTTTTTTGCCGAATTTGTCGCTTTGTTGTTCACCTCTGTTTGTCACCTTGGTGGCCGTTGAACGGTTTGGAAATCGCAACTTCGGCATGCTCTGTCGGAGTCTGAATTCCACTCAATCCCCAATTGGACTGCTCGTTCTAGTCGAACGCTGCAGCGACGCGCTTCAAGGTTATGGCGCCCATCTGCACTCAATCGGGCGCAGGAAGGACATCGATTCTCCACCGCCTTCGCCCTCTCGAGGTTTTCATCAGTGTCAGATGATGAGGAGTGATCAGAATTAGATCCATTGGATGAGTCATAAAGCTCGTTGTTGATCATAGACTGAGTTTGGGTGATAAGATTTAAGACATAAGCATCATATACAGCTTGAATAGCTTGTCCCCGTGGTGTGCTGCGAGGCATGGTGAAGTGGTACAGTAAATCGAGCTCAATGACAATCTTGCTGTACCTGCATGGATTATATAATGTTTGTTGCCGTGTCGGCAGACTCGGAAACCCTTTCAAGAGATCCGACAAATTTGGTGACCAGCGCGTGAACAACGGGGTTATCACAGTCGACCAACGTTTTTCAGCGTTTTTCAGACCTCAAAACTTTTCTGAACAACGGGCGAAAAACGCCTTGCCAACGCAACTGTGAACTCCCTTAATAGATTGCAACCATGACATCCTGAAGATTTTTGGTGATGCTGTTGAAGTATTTGTTAAATATCAGTCTGGTCCGGGATTACAAGGCAGGAGCGAGTCCGTTTTCCATTCTGGTCGCCATTTGCTGATAGAGGACATTCAAGCGGCATGCACACGATACTGTGTTAACTGCGCGCATCCCTCTAACCCGTTTCACTCAAATCTGGCCATAAAACTGCCGAGTATCAGGAGTTCATCACACCTTCTTGACGACCCGGCGAGCTGCACGACTTCCGAACTGGAGCCTTATGAAAATGCTTGTAACCATATCAAATTCCCTGAATGGATTGAACGCGAATCCTCATAACGAAGGACCCCATTTTTCGGAGTGGAGCCTCGAACTTCGGAAGTGTCAATGGGCAGCCTGAGAGAATATCTCCAGGATGCGATATGATATTTGACACCGGCCTTGAGCGGCCCACGGGCCACGGGCTTTTCTTCGCTGATGAAAAAAGGATTGGTCGCGACGGTGGCATACGAATGACAAGTTTAACGTTAACGTGGAGCTTCGGATGTCCATGTCAGCACTCAAGTCAGAAGATAGCAACCTGAAGCGGTCAATGTCCTAACGTCTAGCGAAGTCCGGCTTTGGGGTTCAGATCGACACCCATGTCACAGCCTTACCTCCGGCGACACTACTGGCATAACTCGTCGTATCATAAGGCAGGTATACGGAAGAACGACCGGGGAACTGGAAGAACCCCTGGTATTCGATATCACTCGGCCTGCACACCATCAGGTGCAACCTTCTCCTGGAGGTGAGCCATACGCGCGTCTGTTGACTGTTGATATACTCATCCTTGTCGGACTGCCAGTATCCTGTGGAATTCAACCTCAACTACGTGATCAGGGGCGATGACCGCAGCCATATTGTCACTGTCAAGATTTCATGCGCGAATGCCGTCGATAGGCCGAGACATGCGATTAAAATCAAAAAGGGATGCATGTTCTGTGATGCAGACATTCCCCTGGAGCAAGGTCATTGTCATGTGGCGTCAGCGATTGCCTGGAAGACAGACAATACGTTAGATGCCATCGAGGATTTCTCGTGTAAGGTACATTTATGTTAAAAAGGTCTTGAAATTCTCATGCAAACACTCGCGCAGTGGAAACTCAACACCGAAACCAAATACAGGTTCCTGTTTCCCGCAGGAGTGATCCGTACCCAATAATCCGGGTAGGGCGATGGGCGATTTCGAATACACAGTCCTCTTTTTCATGCTCTCTCCGACATCGAATGCCATAGAACCTTATCCGTCATAAATGCAGGACCCAAGTGGGCAGGCCAGGATCCCATAGAAATCGCACGTGTCTACCGCCAATCTGAGAAGAACACTAAAGGAAACGAGCTCCTGTCCCACCTACAACTCTTATGCAAAATGTGGACACTTTTCGAGGACGCGAAGCACGCAGCTAAGGCTTGGGCAACCTGACTGAGAAAAGAGCTGCTAACGAGACAAATGCAGATAGAGAGTCGGCCACAACACAACAAACCACCCTATTTCAATCGCGCTTCGAGACTGCTGGTAAACGGCAGCCAAAAGTGCAGTCTGTTGATGACAGAGGGTGGTTATGGGTGGAGATTCTAGACATGGCAACTAAATCATTTTCAATGTCTACAGTATCTCAGTATGTAAAAAATGGCTTGTAACGTCAATATTCTTGATGATAATGTTCTTTCAAACCAAACTGCAAGTGAGATCAAGTACAACCATGGGGAATGCAAGTCACACTGAAATGTCCTGAGCTTGGTGTTCCTTGGAATCACGGTTTGCTCTTGGGACGCTTTGTCCGACTTCGTACAAGATCGGTGGCTGCAAACGAACATACTGCGTTGACTGTGATCTTACAAAAAAAAAAGCTTCCGCATCACTACAAGCTTACAAGCCGTTCCACTCGAACCCTTTCTTAAGTACAAAGCTGCCAACCAATGGCAGCTCATCACAACTGCTGCCCACCTTGACGCCATACACGCCCTTCTCGACCACCCATCTCTCAATCCTCTCCTCCCAGAACGACACAGCATACTTGTCCAGCGTCAACGTCACCTTCTCGCTCTGCCCCGGTCCGAGGTCTTTGGCTTTGCGGAAGGCGCGAAGGAGCAATGGCGGTGCGTCACGTCGGACGTGGCGGGCATTGCGACGTACAATTGCACAACTTCGGAACCTGCGAGCTTGCCGGTGTTTGTGATAGTGACGGTAGCGTTCAGGCTGAATTCGCCGTTCGAGACAGCTGCCTCGGAGAGTTTCAAGTCTGAATAAGAGAAGGTTGTGTAGGAGAGACCGTGACTGTCGACGCGAAATCAGTTAATCTCCTGTTTTCCATCTACTTGAGACTGAGCTGCTCACCCGAACGGGAACTGTGGTTTAACGCCTCTATGGTGGAAGTGTTTGTAGCCCTGCGAAAGGACTTGAGCGCAAAATAACATCTATGGATGAATCGGACTCACGACGAACAAATCCTCGCCGTAACGGACAACACCATTCTCAGAGTGGAAGTGTCCGTGAGCAGAGACATCTTCCAATTTCTTGGGGAATGTCAAGGACAACTTGCCCGACGGGTTCTTCTTGCCGAACAGAACGTCCGCAATCGCGTCGCCCGTCGCGTTACCCAAGTACCACGAATGAAGGATAGCAGGAACTGAATCCGCCCACGGAAGCGTAATGGATGAACCCTAGCGTAAACACGAGGTCAATTCAATTGGAACCAAAAACCTCCTCTAGATTGCACTCACAGATTGGGTCACGACAACAGTGTTTGGGTTCACTGCTAGCACCTTCTCAATCAACTCATCCGTACGCCCAGGCAGCGCCAGGGTCTTCCGATCATACCCTTCCGTCTCCCAATCCGCATTCAGGCCGACAATAGCAAGAACTACATCAGCTTGCTTCGCGATCTCCACAGCCTCGGCCATCTTTACATCTTCATTGATGACCTCTGCACCACCAAGACGAACACCGGGGTTGCTGTCCATCACCATCTCGTCTTCATCACCATCTGCTGGTGCTCGGACGTTACAGAACTCGACGAGAATGCGATGTTTGACGCCGGCTTTGAGTGGTACGCGGCCTTTTTCTTCCGCGGAACCACTGCCGAAGAAGGATTGGCCACGGCGCTGGCGTGTCCAGTTGTCAATGACAAGTTGATCGTCAACAAAAAGCTGTAAAAGTCAATATTCAGTAAAAAGGCAACGACGTGGATATGGTAGCGCGCCTTGGCTCTTCCAGCAACACTCAAGCCGAACTCGAATAAACAATCGCGTTCGCGGGGCTTCAGCTCACCCACGAGTTTCATCGTCCAACGTCTCGTGATGCCCTTGGGCGCCGATGTACTGATGAATATCCTTGTCTCGTCAATCAGACGCGTCGAGTAGGGCGTATCGACTACAGTCATACTCTCGTCATCTTGATGCGCGTACCAGGTACCAGTCCAACCCCGCTCGCCCGAGGGCGTGAAGAGTTCGTAGTTGAGTGTGGGCATCTCCATGTAGGCTAGCGGAATGAACATTAAAAACACAGCTCTTCGTTTGTGAATGATAATACCACGTACTGCTAGCGCCCTCGCTGTAGAGCACCTCCACGCCTTGAGGAAGCGCAGCGGTAATACCATCATACGGGGACACAAAGTACGATGGCTTGAGTGCGGCCGATCCTCCTCCAGAAAGTACGACAGCTTTTGCGTTTCCTCCGACAATAGCAATCTTTCTGATCTTATTGGGATTCAGAGGGAGGAGAGCATTAGTGTTTTTGAGCAACACGATAGATTCTCCTGCGACTTTGCGCATGAGAGCCGTGTCTTCGGCGCTTTCGACGGTACGTTCGATACCATCTCCATCGAGGATCTACATGTGTTTGTTATCAATGAAGAGCATGCACGGAATAGGAATGTACACACTTCCGGTGCTTCTTGAGCGACGCGCTTGGCAAGCTCGACAACTTTGCGCGCGCGCTCTTTTATAGTCCTCACGGTCAATTTTCTTGAGCCAATAGACCTGTTCATGAGATCAAGGATGCGCCACTTGTTGGTACCTGGCATCTCGAGGTCGAGGCCAGCATTGATACTCAAGTCTATGCTGTAAATACCAAACCTAATTCACCGTATGCAACATGAGTCACTATTCGACCATACGTGCGAATAAGGGACGTACCAATCGGACATAACGAGCCCCTCAAAGCCCCACTCGCCGCGCAGGATGTCTTGCAAGAGATGCTTGTTCTCAGATGCGTGAGTGCCATTGACACGGTTGTACCTAAAATGCGACAATGGAGATCAATGTGAGTTGAAATGTGTTGAAGTCCATGCGCACGTACGATGTCATGAAACACCACGGCTGAGCATATTTCTGGGCGAGCATAAATGGCATAAGGTAGATCTCGCGAAGAGCGCGTTCACTGAGGATCGAGTCGTATGCCATACGATCGTCTTCTTTGTCATTGCACCTGTATTAGTTCCGAATCAGCATGGACGAATTTAATGCAAGATCGGAATCGGATGGTGGTGAGGGACATACACGAAATGCTTGATTGTAGTTCCAATGCCACCTTTTTGAACGCCCTTGACGTACGCGGCCGCAATGAGACCGGATAGGAGCGGGTCCTCTGAGAAACTCTCGAAGGCCTGGACAATGGAGCGCAAATTAGATGGAATCCGAACTGTCACTTTGGATATTGGACTTACACGGCCACCTAGAGGGTTCTGCAGTCGGTTCGCTAGTCATGAACGGGTGCATATGAAAGGATGGTAAGGACAGACATACGCGTTGGATATTTACATGTCGGGGCAAGAATAACAGGCGCAGCTCTGAGCTTGGCCTCGCCTGCTAGCAACTTCAACCCGACTTCCTCGATTAGTTCCGTATCCCAAGTAGCTCCAAGTGCGGTGGAAGAAGGCAGGCACTTTGCCGGTGTACTCATGAAGAAGTGATTCCCTCTGATACCTGCAATCATACGTCTGAATCATGGCATTTTCAAGCGCGCAGCGAAGCTGACATACCGTTAGGTCCATCGCTGACTTTTACAGCGGGTATCCCAAGACGGGCAATCTCGTGTGTGTGCCAGAAGCCAACACCGGCGGTGAGTAGGATAGCTTCATCCGTAGTGAGCTTCTCGACGATATCATCTACGTCTGCATTTGCGAAATCTGACCACGGCATGACAAGTTTTGAGACCAGATGAGATCTGTATTATAACGACGCGCAGATAGTCTAGCTTCAAGTCACAGGTCTGTGAGTGTGATAAGGACGAGAGGTTTGAATGAGCAAGACTTGTCTCCCTCCCCGCACTCTCATATACTTATACTATTCACTAGTACTATGAAGTACACACGTGACGTATCCGAGGTTTTTCCGATACCGAGAATCTGCCGTGTATTTTATGGCTTTTGTGGAGCAAAGTCTGGAGCAGCGGGGACAATTGTCAAGTTCAAGTCAGATAAGTCGGTTTAATGACGATGATATGGATGCATTGATGGTTGGATAATTGTTCTGCATCATGATAGGATATGTAATATTCCGGCATGGGAGTTCTTGTGAGCTTTCTCAATGGATCGATGGAAACACCATGTTGGAAGCAACTGAGATGGAGGATACGACGACCGCCGATGCCTTTGTATTCCCAAGAGATTTATGCTATGTGGCAGATGAATTGGACCGTTTTGCATATACAAAGGTTCTTGATAGATAAGTGCGAGGAGACAGCTTGAAGAGCTATAACACGTGCTGAGGGTAACACATTCATGTGGTCAATATTAACGGCAGCTGTTTGAAGAATATCAGCACCGACAATTTCAGAACAGGTGCATGCGTACAAATTTCACATATCATTTACCACATGATCGTTTGAGCGGCGCGAAGAGTTTGAGCCTGGGTCCTGAAAGAATACGGCACAAAGTTGATTTCTTGGCCACGTGACACAACGACGCGTTCCAGTCACCCAATATGCACTGCAAACTACATCACACACGCCCATGATTTCACCATCCGTTGATGCCGCAAACATGCTGCGTGTACCTGTGGTACAGCACAAATCATCCTCACATTCACGCAGCGAACCCTCTTCTCCGTCCGAGTCCCTGCAACCATCCTCCTCTGGCCTCACAAAGCCATATCGTCAACTTTCAACATCACGCGGGACTCCATTCATGAACGCCCGTGCGCTTTCAGCATCTACAGTCCCTACAAAAATACGCCCTGAAAAACGCTCGAGACCATCAATCCCACTTCCAACCGCCAACAACAGTCAAGCCACCCGTGTCCGGCTAGTGCGAACACCAACACTGCCCCCGGAAAAGGTATGTATACCCGCCAGCTCCTTATGTTCCAAAGAAGTAACCAGCTGACTCGTCCTGCACAAGCCACTGATAGCTATTCTCCCCCCACCCCTCCCCAAATCCCTTCACGCATTGGACGCCCATCCACCTGCCATATTCTCGGGCAACTTCGACCTCTATGGCATGTACCTACCCTTTCTTATCAAATCCTACCTCCCGCAGGGCAGCACATTCCCAGACTACGCTTCAGTCTACGACACAATCCTCGCTTACCAGTCCAAGCATGACTATACTGCGCGGTGCTTCCTCTCGCTCAGCTCTGACGCAGGTAGAGCAGAAAGCGCTTCTATATTCGATCCCATGATGGAGCGTCCTTTTGATGTGCTGATAAGTAATTTGAAACATCGCGAAGAACTCACGTTCACCTCGAGCGAACGAACTTCTTTTCTTGCCCCTAACCATAGCCCTGTGTCGCCGGGCGTCATTGGACAAGCTGGGCTCCCTTCTCAATGTGGAGTTAAGAACGCAAGGGGGATATGGAAAATGAAGCGCGTGTGGGTTGGGGAGGGTGAGGCAGAAGAATGCGAGAATGTTGACAATGGAACTACAGTTGATTGCGTCGGCACGGCAGCAGATTCCTCGACAAAAGCGAACGCAGGCAAAAAGACGAGCAAAGCTGTGAAAAAGGAACTTTTTGAAGGCTACTTCTCCTTCAGCGTCAGCTACGACGAGATGTACAGAAAAGCAGGTCATGGGAGCGGGTCGAGCTGTCGGTTTGCATTTTGGGGTGTTAGAGCGATGAAGGATAATACGGGGAAGGAGATCGGACTAGGCCCAGGGAAGGGGATTGGAGCGGGAATGAGGAAGGGATTGGGATGGGGGTGAAGAGGACTGGACATTAGAGTTTCGTATGTATACCCCGTGTCTTGGTGTTGTCCTTCACCTGCAACTCAGTTGCAAATAGTGTAACAAGATATCCTTGTGCATAGATCAAATCTTGATACTTCTGGCATGTCATAATGTCTTATCGCAGCAATAAAGTGCTCTTGATTATCAGAACGTCGCAGCTACAAGGACATAATCTTGAATAATGCGTAGTCATCACATACCTATTCTATAGCAACAAGGGGCAGAAGAGAATTTCTCGCTACACTGGAAATATGCGAAATCATACCCTCCCCAGTTTTTGCTGAAACACTGATCCTCGCCACGGATGTGCATCCACAAGACAGCGTCGCATTGTCAACTCAGCTAGCTGCCTGGATCAATTCAATAGCATATACGTTTCAAATATACATACTCACATTTTCTAAGCTCACTCCTCTCTCTCTTACTTAGCCTCCCGCTCACCGATCAGAATAGATTGATCGAGAAAACACACCATCTACTCTGCTGCCCTCGATGGCCTAGCAGAATCAAGTGCGAAGCAAACAATTGGAACTTCCGAGTGGCAGCTTCAGTCGCATTTCTTCAAGGGCAACCATCTCTATGACCAACAGGCTCAAACTCGTAAAGCTCGCTGCCTAGAGGCACGTTCCTTATAACAATGTATTCTTCGTGCGTTTGCCCTGTAGCCTGTGTGGTACGAATGGAAGGGATTACTGTCAATTAGAGCCTCATTGTCATTGTCGATTTAGTTTCTTTGGACATGTCAGTTTGATGGTTTATGATCAACTTGACGCACCTCATGGGACCGACCCTCGATCTATCGAGCTCACAGACATGTCTGATTTACATGGGTTACTTGTTTGGGGGGACAGGACACTAAGTGAACAGAGCACTGTATATTTCCTGATAGCGATCTCGGGGATCAATAGTACGCAAAGCTTCAAGTTCATATAGAGTTCAATGACGCACACAACTGATGATTTATTCGTACAATGCACGATGCACAAATGCACAATGTGAGGGTTATTGCTGATATGCTGATCTATAAATTCATGCAGACTTTATATCTCTCCATGCTTCCCCTTTGTGTAGAACTTGTCCATCCTCGTGATGATGGTATCAAGGCCAGTGACCCAATCGTTGAGCTCCTTGTCAAGCACCTCCTGCGAGCATGGCTCTCCATTCGGGTTGGCGGCAAGCTTTTCGTAGAAGCCCTTGCGAGGTGGGCAATATCCAATAGCAGTCTACATAAACATAAACGTACCACGTTAGATTTAAGCAATGGATTGTGTGAGCAATGTTTGACGAACGCTGAACATCAAGCCTGCCGCTTTCATGATAGCTCCTTGTATGCTGAAGAATCCAGCGCCACGGTGAATAGGCCCAAGAGTGACATCATATCCCTTCGTGAAGGCGACTTTAAGATCTACTGATGGGTCTGCCTGTGCTTGCTGGAGGGATTTGCAGGTGAACGCCAGGGACCGAAGCAGCCACATGAGGCCCTCTGTTGCGCTTCCCACTTTGTTATTATTCTCGTTGATCACTAGCTGTTCCAACGTCGCGGACTGTGAGGGAGCTGCATTGTACCGTTCACGAACTTTCTGGTAGAAGAGTTGGATGAGCAGTTTGATCGACGATCGCTTGCACCCACGGTGATGTTACCCTGGATATCGTTGATGACAGGCGAGAATGCTTTGGAGCCAACGGAACTCATAAGTCCAGTAAGTTCCTCTGTATACTGTCAATCAGACGATGCAGTGAATGACGTGGTCATACGTACTGAGCATCCGGACGACACCATCTGCAGCTTCGAGGAATGCGACAGTATCGACGCCATCGTCGGTGATGGGCACATCTTTAAACGACTGGGAACGAATTCATCGGGTGAATCATCGCTGACGTGCGCCTTGAGCTTACCTTGACTGTTTCGAGGAAAGGTGCCATGGTGGACGATCGGAATCAAGTCGCTAACCCTAACCTCACGCCTTGTTGGCATGTCAATTGTGATGCCATCATTTGCCTGGGGTGCAAATATCGTCGGATCCAGAAGCGATGAATTACCACACATACTGTACGGACGATCTATATATGTTAACACATAGGATAGGGACGATGTGTCGTGCAACTTGTGTGCGAGTGCACTCGCCGACTGAGCAAGGGCTTGTTTTATAACTGGTGATGATGCCGATTAGGAAAGTCCAATAGAGTAACCACCCCTGACCAATTATAACGTCGATAGAATGAGATCCGTTATGTTGCTATGCCTGGTATGTTGTTCCGGATTGATTAGCAGGCAGCACGGGTTAACTCAACTCATCAAAATACTTCCCGCTGCTGTAGAACATCAGCTTATCCGATAGTTCCTCTGTCCCACCAGGATGGACTGAAAAAATCTGGCATTCTGATGCAGACACTACATTCACCAATTCCACCAGCTTGAAAGTCACAGTCCGGTTCATATGACTACGAATATGGGGTGACTAACGAAGAAGCGTATGTTGTTAATCCAAGAAACGATCGTGGAGCTGCTGGAAAACCGTTACGATCTCGGGGATCAAGATATTAATGACTTGTGCTTATGGTTTACAGCGCACGCAATGACAGTGCAAGTGATGACGTGTGAACTAGTTCCAAGATTAACCGGGTGGCTTGTGGAGGTTATGAGATTCTCGAAAAGGTACGTACTAGTAGCAGCCTCTCGGTTAAACACGTTCAAGAGTATCAAATTTTTAATCTTTCCGTGACCCTAGACTCACAGTTACAGAACCACGAGGTCAGCACTATAACCTCTCTATCATCGAATTAGGGATCCGAGTTGGTCGAATGAAACTTAATCACCTCAAGGTAGGAGCCGTTGGCATGTTCCATCATTGTACGCTACTAATAAGGTGACTATCACAAACGAGGTCGGCTCCGCGGTAGTGACATGTTTGTTCCTGTATGTATGCATGTAGGTCCACACTGATGAGGTTCTCTTTGAAACTTCGACTACAGGTAAACGCCCGCGATAAAGCTGCTGTTCTGGTTCTCGAGCGTTCAAATGTTCAAATTTCGTCAATGTGTCAAGGGTTTTGCCAGAAAGGAGGTATGTGGCCAAAAGCCGTGCTACTAGCCGTCCTCACCGGCGTGACATTTTGGCTCATTAACACTAGTATGTATACTGTCAGCATTCAATGTTCTATTACTACTGAATCAACGTATTTGCTGTGTTGAACTCTATGCAAGGAACTTGCAGGCGCTTCAAGTTGCCGGCATGCCACGCATTCTTCATCGAACTATCCGTAACTTGTGCTATACTTGTCTGAGGGATGTGCTTATCACCTATCTATTATCCGTCATCTAAGGAGACCGCTCCCGTACTTATACCCCAGTCGTATTTTGACGTATCACTGGACGGTCGAACCCACATTCTCATCCAGGACAAATAAAGATGCCACCATACAACATTGATTTCAAAATTCCACTCAAGGAGATCCCAGAGGCGGAATTCAACAGAACTCAGAAATTTCCTCAATACACCGGTGGCTATGGTGACGTCTGGAAATGTGTCTGGTCCAACTCTTCCAGTAGTCCCTCTGTCACAGTGAGCCCGACTCCAAGTATCGCGCGCGCACATTGATATATTTGTTTCTAGGTTGCAGTCAAGGTAGTGAGGGTCCCTAACTCCAGTCTATTGGCAAAGATTGCACGGGTAAGGTGTCATGTTCATGTTACGTTATATTGATGTTGCTGACACATCCTCTGGCTGTAGGGTATACGACGCGAGGCTTACGTCTGGGCTAACTTGAAAGATGACCATGTTCTCTCCCTTCACGGAATTACAAATGGTTTTGGCGAGTTGCCAGCATTTGTTTCTTCCTGGATGGAAAAGGGGTCTCTCGATAACTACCTGGACCAATCAACCCTGCTTTCGACATCCAAGAAGCTAGACATGGTAAGCACTTATAATTGAAATGACTAGCTAAATCTCAATCAAAGCAGTCACGTCAGATAGCATCCGGCCTCAAGTATTGTGCGTGGTTTCTATTTTTCCATGCATGATTCAGGTTGAAACAACCCCTCAGTGCACGAAAGGGGTATTGTCCATGGCGATCTGGCACCGGTAGATTTCTTATCATTTGCAGAACTATACTTGAGATAACGATAATGATATCATGAATTTAGACCAACATACTCGTCAATAGCGATGATAAGCTTTGCCTCACAGAACTTCGGTCTCTCAATGATCCTCGCAGAATCGGGAAATCCTACATTCAACTCCTGCCACCCGGGTAACGTGCGATGGATGGCCCCTGAAATGGTCACCGCTCCACCCGACATAGAAGAACTTGAAGAGGAGCCGACAAAGCCAACAATGCCCGCAGACATATATTCTCACGGTTGTATCGTGCTTCAGGTGAGTATCTTGTTTCGTTCATCGAAATCGACGCATGTCTGACGCTCCAAAGCTACTGTCAGGTCGACAACCTTACTCCCACCTGAGGGCGCATTGCATGTGGTGGCGGCAGTGTTAGGCGGCAGACAACCCTTCCGCCACCTCACTGACGTTGACGAAGGTCATAGGGAGTATTGGCTGAAATGTCTGTCTACCAATTTCAATGCTCGACCTAAAGTC
>JABCPU010001171.1:0-14090 GCA_016800925.1 Suillus spraguei
TATGTAATATACAAGGTAAAGGAGACGAAAAATGAATAGGGGCACATACGACTGTAACACTTTCTCAACTTCAACCATGTTTTCCACCCTCACTCTCTCAATGCTCTATCTTCCACTCATATCCTGTGCCTGTCCTTTGGCCACTTGCAGACTGCAGCTGCAGTGGTCAAAGGCAGTGCTACTATTAATTTTCAACCGCCCTTAGTATGTTTTGTTTGACTTATGCTTTGTAGTACTACACAAATCCATTCAATACATCTTTGTCATTTGAAATACTCCTTGCCACAATTTTGCCTGGCATTCTGCAAATGGCTCTAAAGGGCCCAAGTTAATCAAAATATTGTTATTATGTCACAATAAATTTGCCTTCATATGGTCTGATTGTCTAATTACATGCTTAATTCATCATCAGCACAGATTGTGAGAACTTTGGTTCATTTTTTCTTCTTCATAATGGACAACCTCAAAGCAAGACAACTGAGCTAGTGGCAGCTCTGACCAGGAGGGTTGGAGAGATCATGGGCATTCATCTGGACTAGGTGTCCTTCAAGATGGTAGAGTTGAAACTGAATTACTACAATAAAGCTAGGTAACTATGGTTTAGTAATTGATTGTAGCTGACTATTAATTAATGAGGGAATCAAGGATGAGAATAGCAGTACAGCTGCGGCAGTGCTTGGAATCACGGCTGATAATTTAACCTTCAATGTGGGTCAATTTTAGAATATGAAATCACCTGGGCCCCCTGACAATTGGTATGCCATGGTCACCCAGTGAGTGAAGAGAAATGATGGCTTGTATATGAATTTAAATGCTGAATCTACAGTCAATATTGATTGGGAATGTGACTGGTATGCTGAGAAGGTCAAATTGGTCACACCAAATCTGGATGGGTTGTCATCTGCTGAAACGGATAGACTGAGAAGTTCTTTCCTGAAGTAGTGCTTGGCAAAATTTCGGTTCCAACAACAGTTATAGACAAGCACGGAAAATTTTTAGTGGTTTACCTCCTAATATTTTGACACCTTCTCGCCTAGTATGTTTCTGGTTTGGGATTCCTTCAAGGCTAATTAATTAATAATCAGGAGCATGTCACCACATTACTGTTGGCTTGAGGGATACTCTTCTCAAATCCCTTACAAATAAGAACACTTGGAGGGATGAGGGCTATATGGTCCCAGATGGTGGGGGGGAGTTTGGGGCTGGTAGAATAACAGTGGTTCCTGCATACTTCATGCAAAGACAAGAGGTATGGTATTTTTACCAAGTGTTTATTTTTAGTCTAGTTTTAACTCTATTCTTAGTGACTAATGGATCTGTTGGTGACATTGGAGTCTTATAAATCAAAGAAGGTCCAACAATGGATGGCAGCTTTGACAACATCAGAAGTTCTATGGAATGCCATAACTGCTGTGTGGTGCTGGATCTTTTCAAGCTGGCATTTCGGCATTTTCTGAGGTCATCAAGAAAGTTTGACACCCCCCAAAAAAACCTGCCCCAGTGGAATCTTGGCCCTCAATCTTTTTGGGACATGAAATCATTGCTAATTGGGTCACATTTAGCCACAGAGATGGCAGTGGATCTCCTTCACTGTTAGATCTTCTTGTCAGTCTAGGAAGAAACCATCATGTAACATTGGCCTTGGCAGACCTCAAAGCAGAGCTTGATTATTCTCCTGGCACAATGTTTTATATCTCAGGAAGGGTGCTAGAACACTCTGTTGGACCCTAGCTTAATAGAGAAAGGTTTGTAATTGCCCACTTTACGAAGGATGCTGTGCACAACAGGGTGGGGGTGCCAAGGCCGGGTTTTCCCATGCAGAGCTTCTTTTTAGAGTTAGTAGGAATGAGGCAGAAGGGTAAGAGGGAGAAAATGTGTAGAAAATAGTACTGGAAAATCCTGAAGATATTTGCTGTTTTGGGGGGAGATTGTGTTGCCATGCAAAAATTCATGTTGCACTCCAGTCATTCATAATCTCAATGAGCTCAAAAGCCACACAGAGGCGCAATAGGCTCAGAGCAGCTCCATCTTCATCTGATACTGGTTCAACAAAGAGAAAATGCGGTGCTTACAAATATACATATATGTCATCAAAAACTCGAAGGGGAAAAAATACATGGAGAGAAGCCAATGCTTCAATTGTCTATGAAGAAGACTCCAATAGCAAAATAGAGCCAGTCTCACCTTTGAAACAAAAACAACAACAATGTACTGAAGATTGTTCTCTGGTGGAATATGACAGAGAGGTGTATGGTGATTTCGATATAGGAGGCTCAAATGATATCCAATGAAAAATTAAAGTGAGTTATTTTGACACCATTATCAACAATTGGCCAACACTGCAGACCCAAAATGATTTTCTTTGGCAATACTTGCCTTATCATGATGAATATCTTTCAGTGTTGTTGGAGTTGGAACAGCTGATCAACAATGGGAAATGTAGGGATTGCGGAGGAAAGGAGGGCTTTATTCGTTGTCTGTCCTGCTCAGGAGAGCACAGTTGGTGTTTCTCATGTGCTGTCAAAGCCCACCAGCACCATCCCTTCCACAACCTTCAACTTTGGAATGGCAAGTTCTACCAGTCTACTACTCTATAGCACCACGGATATATCATACATCTTGGCCATGGTGGACATCCTTGCCCCAATTTGTTGCAGCAGTCCAACCTCTCACCCTGGTCAGATCTCGGAGTGATGGAAGATGTGTTTGGACATGGAGAGGGGGATACTATTTATGACACTCAGTTAGGATTGTCCAACCTGGTCATTGTGCATTCCACTGGAGTTTATTCACACCATGTATCCTGGTGTCAGTGTCCTGGTACTGATAAGGACAGACATCTCATCTCCTAAAAGCAAAGTTATTTCCTGCAAGCATCACTCGGCCTCAATCGGCTTTTACCTTCGATGTTCTAGATAACTTCCTCATAGATGCTTTGGAGTGCAAGACCTCAGCTATGAGCTTCTATCAAAAGCTACATCATTTTACCAATAATGCTTTCACTCATAAAATACCTGTGAGCAATTTCTTTATTACTATACCCCAGGCTTACATGATAAAAAGGATCGCTACCATGAACTTATGCGGGTGTCTCGTATATGGAGGGATTTGGTCAATAGAATAAGGTTTGGCTTTGCACATGAGTCAGACAGATCTCCTGGTCCAGGGGATTTAGCTCTTTATTGTCCAGCATGTCCCCAGCCTGGAATAAACTTACCTTCTTGGAAGGATACCTATGACAAGTAAGTTAGTTCATCAACAACTGCCAACTGAGCTGATTTTTGTGGGTGGCAGTTGGTTGGTCATGCAAAGATATGTTGTTGATGGAAATTTTACAGCTCAACATATGAAGATGAAGACCCCAGAAGATGATGTTTCACTAGCAGACGAAAAGGAATATATGGTGACAGAAGGACCTTATCAAAGTCACATAATAGAATCTGTGGAAGAGAAAGAGTGTCATATACCATACACTCAGGTCTGATCCATGGACATCTGGACACCCAATCCATACATCCTAGTCCACCCATCCAATCCAGCTCACATATCCAATCCACCCATCCACTCCAATCAATATCTGTTAAGACTGTACTCAAGGGTAGAGAGATCCGAAGGGCTTTGGCCTCAGTTCGTACACTGTGCCCCTTTCTCAAGTAATGCCCCTTATTTCAGGGAGGAGTTATTCGTCCGAAGACCCGGAAGGGGTTGCGTGACGGATCCAGGTGTCCGAAGGTGTCAGATATAATACGTCCGAAGGTAATTCGGAACGTAAGGAGAGGACAGAGATTAAGGCTAGTTTCGGAACGAGTTCCTAACTAGAAACTAACGGAGATGGACTATCCGAAGATAGAGTCGGAGGTATAGACTATAGGAGTCAATCCTAAGTCTCGGAGGGTGACTTAAAGCGGAGAGTGGCTTAAGTCCAGAGGAGGCAGAATGAGTAGAATCTAAGATGATATTCGAACTAAGATTCTACGGAGATCTACAAGTGGTTTATATACAGTAAGTATCTAAGACGGATAATTAGCAAGTCCGGGACCGAGGGCTATGTACGAAGTGTAACGGAAGTCTATTAGTTATTGCACAGCAGATCAGTAAGCATGAATCGGAAATGAACACAGGAAACGGATCAGTAACACAGGACGGAAATATAAACAGCCGGAGTACCGGTAGTAGGAGAAAAGACGAAAGGAGATAGACGCAGATGTTCACCAGGGAGTTAAGGTGCGAGAAGTGAGTACATTCGGATGGGTGGTCCGGACAGGATCTGTGGACCGGACGGATATGGAAACGATCGGATCTGGACGGATATGATCGGATCTGAGATTAGAAGTATGGTATATGACAATATCCATCCATATCTAATCCATATCCATATCCGACTCAGTCCATCCATCCGATCTGATCCACCCATCCGATCCGTGTTCATATCTGGTCCATGTCCATATCTGATCCATGTCCATATCTGATCTGTGTCCATATCTGATCCATGCTCATATCCGAAACTATTCCCATGCACCTGCGCGTTACTCCTTTTAGGTTAATACCTGTGTCCAGCTTTTGGTTATCTCTGCACCTCTGGCTTTTGGTTATCTTGACTTCTGTCTTGATAAGATATTTCATACAAGTCTTATTTCCGAGTTCATAACCTTGTGTTCTGCAATGCCTCAAACATAGCCTCGGACTATCCTTACTTGCCTTCTGGCATGCTACCTACAGTATATAAACTTGTAGTACAACTCCTGCAGACCTCAGTCTGATTCATTGTTCCTACTTCTGTATATTCCTTTGATTACTCTGTATCCTGTTATCATGTCTATATAACTCCGTTTCCGTTCTTGCACTTGGGCTCCGGCCCTTGTAAGCTTCCGACTCAGGCCTATGGGATTACTCCCTAGGCCGGAGCTTTGATCCTATGTCCTATAACCTTTTCGGACTTCGTCCATCTCCGTCTATCATCTGTTTCACCTCCGACTCTACCTTTGGTAGTCTTATACTGTCTGTTTCTATTCCGGACAAGGTCTGGAATAGTCTATACTATCTCTACACCATATCTGGACCTACTCCTCTCTAGTAGCCAACACTTCCTCTAAGATCCACAGAGCTATGCTCCTCTGCTCCTCTGCTCCTCTGCTCCTCTGCTCCTCTGCTCCTCTGCTCCTCTGCTCCTCTGCTCCTCTGCTCCTCTGCTCCTCTGCTCCTCCACTCCTCCGCTCCTCCACTCCTCTGAGCTCTGGACCTTCGGACCCCTAATCCTCCAGATCCATCCTACCCTATCCTCTGACATCTATGGATCATCTTTCCCTCTGGAGCTCTGCTCCTATCCTGCCCTGGACTTTGTCCAGCGGTCCATCTTTCATCTGTTCTACTTGGAGCTTGTTCCAGTAGTGTTACCATTACTCCCTACCTTCCAGAAATAGTTCCGGCACATTCCCGTGCTCATCTAGAAGTCCATCAGAGCTCTGTCAAGCTATCCTGCCTTAGAGTTCATCCAGATCCTCCATCCGTATTTCACCAGAACTCTCCCTTAGACTTCATCCGAAATTAAGGGCACATACTCAGGTAAGGGGCACAGCGTACGAGCTGAGGCCAAGCCCCTTTGACTTTACAACCCTCCAGTACAACCCCATGTAAGACCAGGACTTCTTACTAATCTCCGGTTTTGCATGGTCGTAACAAAGAGGCAAGTTGTCATATTTCATCACATGTTTCCTTGGAAATGATGTCTAATATAATTTCAGAAATCATCTTGCAGCAATCACCGTGCTGTGAATGCAGTGAATGTCCAGAGAAGCAACCTAAGAGCTATGGGAGTTGGGGCAACAGCATGTGCTAGGCATGGATGTTTTGTTCCCCATGCAGTAGTTGACTTCCAAAAGGGAGAGAGGTATGTGGTTGCATTGTTGTATTATGACCTCAGGCTGACTACGTAGTCAGACAAATGAACATGGATGTTACAGTCATACGTACCCCTATTCATTTTCTCATCTCCTTTACTTTGTATATTACATAATGTGACTCTGACTCATATGCTCAACGCATCTGTACTATAGTTGCCTTCCTTCTTTGGATACGCACATACGTTCTCACGTCTCTTTTGGTCCGTGCGCACATATTGGCTTATTTAAGCATGTTGTACTATGCTTGTATACCTTACTTTAATCTTACTGGGTTTTACCTGGAATATCCTTCGCTTAGGTCTCCAACCTAAGTTGTCTTGAATCGTCTCTAAGTCTAAGTACTCCTTAGCCTTAGTCTCTATTCTCGTAAGAACCTCTTAGACTTGTCTTTGAGGCTGAACCCTTGATAGTACTCAGAACACATTCCTTGTACTTTTGCCTTGTCCTCTTCTGGACATTGTAGAACTTCCCAGCAGACCGTCTGTGTCTTTTCACTGTCGCTGGTGATGCCATCCCAGTTCGTAACATGGACTATTCCATCTGCAACACATTGAAATATCCATCAGAAGATATTGACAGTGCACTCATAATCTATGATGTTGCATGCCAGTGGAATATTCACTTTGATGAATGGGTGAATCAAAGCTATCACCTGTCTCTTCCTCCATCAATCAAAATATTGCCAGTGATCGGCAAGTTTCATCTAAGCGCTCATAAGCTACTGTGCTTTCCCAGATTCAGCCTCAATTTTATTACAGGAGCTGGTCATATTGATGGGGAAATCTTGGAGACCCTATGGGCCCCATTTAACAAGATTTTCCCAACCGCAAGATCCATGACTCTCTCTCACAGACAGGAAGTCTTGGATGACCATATGAGGGATTCTAATTGGAAGAAGCTTGTCAGAATTGGCAAGTCTCCTCTCTTGACTTCTGAGATGTCAACTTCGACTAATGGAACACTTCAAAAGTCAAATTATTACTTAAAAAGTATAATCAAGCCGTACAGGGTGTTAAAGACACTCAGGGTACATATGAAGAATTGACAAAGTCTCCTAATTGGGCCAATGTCCAGAAATGGAAGAAGGAAGCTGAACTAGCAGCTCTTGATTGTGGTGAGCTTCTTGACATCTATCAGCTTAAAATGGATAAAGGTAGGTTCGGTAAAATTCAACTTTGATTAGACCTGATTATGAATCATCAAAAGCTCCAACTATGGCTGAAATAAGGCTAAGGTTGACTGAAAACAAACTGTCCACCAATGGTAGGACTGGGGCTGTTACATGGTTAATCGAGGGTATCAACATAGAAAATGCTCAGTAAGGTGTTCAATATTTGGGATGTGATTGACTCAAATTGGGTTATTAGAGATGCCCTACATTCTTCTATAAAACAACTGCCAGAGGATCCAACTGCTTCTCAGAGAACTCTCATGGAAGAAAAAAGGCAGAAGCTCTTGTCTTGTATTAATAAGTTCCACAAGACTGCATTGGTTATGACAAATGGTATGGAATTGGAGGGGGGAGAGGGATTGCACCAGGATGACCCTGAACTGTGCCTGGAGGAGGCTGATGGATCTAATTTTCCAGGAATTGAAGAGCTGGGGGAAGACAGTATTTTGGACCTCAGAGATGATGCTGACTCACCTGCAGAGGTTGCTGAACTTTGGATGCCATCATGGGGAACATCTGATCAGATCATGAATGATGTTGTCATTCAATTATGTCAAGAAGGACTGGAGCTCTGAAAGGGTCAAGCAAATGACTCCCTAGAAAAGCTTCGTCAAGCCCTTGGTGACAGATCTGTGGTGTTTCAAGAGAAATTACACTCCAACAAATCAATCCATCATCAGGGTACCAGATCGACCAAGGAACTTCAAAAAATCACCTTGGCTATCAACAAACATGCTCGAGAATATCGTCATTCAAGGGCAGCAATGTAATTATTGGTGGCTAACACTAATACAATATCATCTTATCAAGCCCTAAAGGCTGAGGACCTTACAGTGAGCAAAGAAGTTACTGAGAAAAATAGGCATGGTCAGGGTTCTGATAGGCTGGCTTGGTTTTGGAGAATCAACAGTGCAGAGGACAGCCAAAAGAGTGAGTGGATGAAGGAATGTGAGTTTTAATCTTATCTGATTTTTATCAAGGTACTGAACTTATGTTCCCCATGCCTAGTTTATCGAGTGAATTGGTTGAAAGCAAAAGCATGCTATGACCGTTGGAGTGAAGAGTTGAAGTTAGTACAGCATGAAATGTGTTGGACAGTACAGTGGTTTCAGAACCAGGAGTCAGAGTGGAGAGCAAGGGCAGATGAAAGCATCAAGAATGAGCATAGGGCATATGCTGAAAAGCAGGCTTCCATGTGGGCTGAGTTTGCAGCTGAGGGCATAAAGAGGTTTGAGGGAAAATGGAGTATGACAAGTTGATATTGAAGATGGCTTCATAATATAATTACTTGACTTCTAAACATACCAGATGATATGCAGCCAGCCCTATTTTACAGGCTACAACAGCAGGCTGACCGATGTGGGATGGGCAGCTGGCCAATGTATACAGATTGCACAGCCTGTCCAGCCGACTGTGGTATAGGTGCCATCTATGCCAGCTGACCCAGAGATACAAGCTGCAATAGCAGGCTGGCCCATATGGAATATGTGGGTGGCAACCAGGCCAGCCAGACCAGTATTACATACTGCACAGCCCATACAGCCAGCTTGGTCATAGGACACAGCTAGGTCAGCCGGACCTGTAGTACATGCTACACAGCCCATCCGGCTAGCTTGGGCATAGGACACGGCCAGGTCAGCCAGACCTGTAGTACATACTGCAAACCCTATCTGGCCAGCTTGGGCATAGGACACAGCCAGGCCAGCCAACCCAGTAATACAGATGTTGCTCACTTTGAATCTTTCTGGAGTGCTTACTTAAATGCCACATCACCCACAGCTCAACCACAGTTTGATTATCCCAACATTGCAATAGTTTTGTTGCTTATATTGTAGCCTGATATGCTGGTTCAGCTGACTAAAGCATAGATCACAACCAGGGCGGCCAGCCCAGGACTACAGGCTGCAAACACATATTGCCCCATGTGGGATGGAGCATCATGGGGCAGTTGGTGCATGACTTTGTTTCACTCATGGATATAGAAGACAGGCATCTCAGAGTATGGGGTGGACTGGCACAGTGTATTACATTATTAAGAAGCTCATTGAACACTCCATTTCACTAAAATTGTAGCAGGAAGCAGCAATGCACAGGAAATCTTTCTTGACTACAGCCTCAAAGTGATATTAAGTGCATTTTCTATACACTATAGGAAAGCAGGCCTAATGCACCATAGGGTTGAAGTAGGCAGGCAGGCCATGTCATACACACAGGACAGGGGAAGCTTGAATATTGGCCCACATATAATATCCAGCTGGCCAACACCCCCCTCAAAAAACACAGATGCAGCAGGCTTCATCATCATATGGGAGAAGGTCGCCAACCGGACAGGGCATACACACTGCCCAAGGAGGCTGGCCCATTTGCTCAAACACATTGTTCAGCTGGTTGACGCCTTCCCACAGACTGCAGGTGCAGCAGACCTGATGCACCATCTGGCAGAAAGAGGCTGGCCGGCCTGGACATACACACTGCCCAAGGAGGCTGGCCCATTTGCTCAAATGCATTGTTCAGCCAGCCGATGCCTTCTCACAGACTGCAGGTGCAATAGACCACTTCAGGGGAGGATTTAAACATAAAAAATAATCAGTACTCTGTGCCACTTACTGGTACCAAAATTCTGTTTTTATATTTTTAAACACGTCTCTTAGGTTTATAAAACATATTGGAACTATTCCTGATACTCAAGTTAGGACCAGGCAATTAATTAAGAAAAATAACTGCAATAAAGGCCACTCATTTTTGAAAAGAAGTGAAAACCAGCATAAAGTCCAAAAAAGGCTGATTAAGTAATTCGAGGTTTTACTGATGAATTATGAGTGGGATTTACGCGAGGCACAGGCTTATCATGATGCTCTAAACAACATTTACTGTGTCCTCAATATGAAGTACCATCTATATACTCATGCAACTTGAGTAATCAGCAATGTGGGCGGTCAAATTGATGCCCTCACTGCAAAGTACAACACAGTGCAGAATGCACTTGTCAAGCTAGCATCAAATTTGCAGAAGAATGATGACTGGTAACTCACTTTCAAGTCGCTTAATCGCGCAAAGGATGCTGTCCCACTGAGACAAGACAGCGAGACAACAGTTGGTCAGCAAACGGTATCCTGGATCTGGAAAATGTGTGATGTCTCGAACGATATGGAATATGGCCTGCAGGACTGTGAGTCGTGTAAGTGGCATGACTGTTCTTGCTCACTGACTTTGTTACACTGGCAGCTTTGCATGTTCAATGGTGCAGGGCCAGAGCATGAGCACACTGATAGGAAGAAGAGGTACAACTACTGCATGAAGAAATGAGGCGAGTGCTAGCTTTTTTGGAGTGGCAAGCAGGCTGGTGGGACATGCAGGGTTCACAACATACTTTTGGGTCGCCAGAGGCAGCAGAAGGTGCCGTTGCATATGCACATCGTCAGGCCTCACTACAGCAAAGCCAGGCTTCCCATTTTAGGTCTATATGGGAGGGTATTTCACTCTTGTAATGTACTATCGCTATGTTTTGACTGAAATACATCAGGAAATTGACCTGAATCTGTTATGATCAGATGCACATGGCAAACAAAAATCATTATTATACATCTAGATTTAGACTTGGATATCTTTCTCATGGTATCACACATATATGAAACAAGATATGATTTTACAAGGGAGGTATAATTTTGATACATATATTATAGGCTGACAGCAGTGTGACAACATAATGTTACAACCATTATAATTGACTGGTCTCAAAACACATAATTATATGCTAAGCTTCAGGAATGTATAATATTATCACATGTATGATGCAAGATATGATTATACAGGGGAGATGTAATTTTGATACACATATTATAGGCTGACAGCAGTGTGATAATATAATTTTCCAACCATTATGATTGGCTGGCCTTAAAACACATAATTTCATGCTAAGTTTGAGAAATGGATAGCATCATCACATGTATAGCAAAATATAATTATACAAGTGAGATATAATTTTGATACACATGACAATGGTGCAATAACATGACCTTCCAACCATTATAATTGGCTGGCCTCAAAACACATAATTATATGTTCAGCTTTAAATTCACATGATATAATCATGCTGTCACACATTTACAAAAGGAGATACCACTGTATGAGAGAGAGATATAATATTGATATGTATTTTAGAGGGGTGAACCATTCAGTACTGTGCTCCACAAATTTTCTGTCCATCGTGTCATGCTGTGTTGTTTGATTCTGTGCTTTTATGGCTCTTTCCATTCACATGTGGCTCCTGTCTCTTTTGTACACTGGGTGACTTCTGTGTTGTTGTGTTCATCATTCTTTCTAACTCTTTTGTTCACTGCCTTCCTAGGTTAAAATTGCATCCATGCCTTTCAATAAAACCTAGCTGAGCGAGATTGTCAGTCCTCAATGCATTTGAAAGTCATTTACGGCATCAACTTTTCATCACACGAGTGAGAGCGTGAAGAGTTTTTCACTACAAATATTGTATTTCCTGACTTGCTACTGTAGACACATTTCAGAGCAGCTACGCATTGCAAGTATCTGTCATATACCATACTTCTAATCTCAGATCCGACCATATCCAATCAGATCCGATCGTTTCCATATCCGTCCGGTCCACAGATCCTGTCCGGACCACCCATCCGAATGTGCTCACTTCTCGCACCTTAACTCCCTCGTGTATATCTGCGTCTATCTCCTTTCGTCATTCCTCCTGTTTCCGGTATTCCGGCTGTTTATATTTCCGTCCTGTGTCACTGATCCGTTTCCTGTGTTCATTTCCGATTCATGCTTACTGATCCGCTGTGCATTAACTAATAGACTTCCGTTACACTTCGTACATAGCCCTCGGTCCCGGACTTGTTGATTATCCATCTTAGATACTTACAGTATATAAACCACTTGTAGATCTCCGTAGAACCTTAGTTCGAATATCATCTTAGATTCTGCTCATTCTGTTTCCTCTGGACTTGAGTTACTCTCTGCTCTAGTCATCTTCCGAGACTTGGGATTGAATCCTTTAGTCTATATCTCCAACTCTATCTTTGGATAGTCTATCTCTGTTAGTTTCTAGTTAGGAACTTGTTCCGAAGCTAGCCTTAATCCTCGTTCTGTCTCTACGCTCCGGATAACCTTCAGACGTATCATATCCGGTACCTTCAGACGTCCAAATCCATCACGCAACTCCTTCCAAATATTCAGACATATATCTACCCTCTGAAATAAGGGGCATTACTCGGGAAAGGGGCACAGTGCACGAACTGAAACCAAAGCCCTTCGGATCTTTCACCCTTTGAGTACGGTCTTAACAGTTTTGAGGCAGGTGACGGAGCAGGACGTCTCAAGGGCTTTTTTTTAAGGTGCTTTTGAGCGGGAATCTTTTAAGATAGAATTTGCTGCTAGATACCAGAGTGTACACATGAGCTAGATATACAGAAAATGATAAGGTTTTGTCATGGTCACGCCACAGAAAATAAAGACTCTGGGCGTGAAGATTGAGTTGCACAGTTTTTAACAGTGGTGAGGAAAATAGTGTGTCAGTAATGAGGGAGAAGGACTGAATGTAGACAAGGATAGTGGTTTATAGTAACAGGAACTGAGAGCATGTGGGGTGAAGACAGCAGTGAAGTAATAAGAGAAAAGAACAGAGAAATGTATCCGCGTGACTAGAGTATGAAAGGTAGTAATGCTTTTTGCCCCCGTAAGTCACATGGACGGTCTTGAACGCATTGAGCATTTAAGGTTTTGATCTGAAGCCTTGGTCTGGGTGTAGAGTATACACAATCCTTACAGTATGTCATCTAACAGTCAACCAAAGGTGTTTGTAGTAATAGAAAACAACAGACAGCATAAATTGTACATTTGCATAAGATTGATGTGTGGAAGCAATATGCCACAAAATTCAGACCAGAAACAAAACTCCTACAACAAGTACAACCCCAAGCAAGCGTCACCAGGAACTGGAAGACATGGAGGAACTTGAGATCCAATCATCAATCTCAAAATGAGGTAAATCTGATTCATCTGTTTTGTTGGTTTCAGAAGTCGGGCCTACAATCATGTTAGTGTGAGGAAGCATGAAATAGCTGCAAGCTTACCATTGTCACTACAGTGAAACTCAGTGATGCGTGCAATGGCTTCAGACAACATGTCAACCTCAGACTGTGTGCGTTGCTTCTTCAAGTCCAGAATGTGGAAGTCAGACTTGAGCACGTCCAGGGATTTAAGTTCCTTTACTATGAAGTTGTTACTGTGGTTGAGGTGCAAGGGCCCATTGGCTTCCGCCAATAATGCACTTGTATACGCACGATATGTAAAATTATCGACCCAAGCTTTCATCACACTAGGTAGAGGAATAAACTGATCATCGGGCTGTACAGCATGAGAATACTGCATGATCGTAATATAAATAACCCCACCTTTAGAACATGGTTATGCAGACAGGGGTATTGTAGAGTTTCTGGGTAATCCTGAAGAGGTATTCGGCTGGCATTAGAATCTTGCATGGTATCTTGAGAATGCAATGACGTGTGAAGCCATGCATGGCATTTCTATTGGATGGTCTTTGTAGGTTGGAAGCAGGTAAATTTGACCAAGGCAGATGCCTGGTATGTACCCGCATGCCCAACAGTGTTGGATGTGTCTGGTTTCTTGGGTTTAACATCAGATGGAGCTATGAACAAATTTAGAGTCTCATACACAATCCTTCGAACAGTGTGACTCACTTGGGTGACATCTAGCATCCAGCTCTTCACACAAGTTCGCAATAGTGTTACTAAATAGTGATACTTCTATTTGAGCCTGATCCATTTGCTCCTCCATCAAAAAATGCCCTCCTCACTTAAGGTATTCCAAGCAATTTTCTTCTTCTTGCTTGAGACCTGTCTGCATTGCGTCCTCCTTGAGACTCACTTCAATAAGAACCTTGATATCAAAGGGGTCAACTAATCCAAACAGCACAGAAGCTGTGGTAAAGAGCAAGTTAGGGAGCTGGAAATGAAGTTGTGAGAGAACACTAT
>JABCPU010001172.1:0-14016 GCA_016800925.1 Suillus spraguei
AATAGGCCTCAGTCAAACACCACCAACATCACATGATGTGACAATGGTGTGACTCTGACTCAAACTTTGCGGTGCGTAAAAGCTGAGCGCTGAGCGCTGAGCCTGAGGGGAGAGGGTACAGATAATAGAAAGGTATATATAGTAGACTAGTAGTTGTATAAAGATATATAGGTGCTTTAATTGAGCTCGGCGAGATCATCGAAAACAGACAGTGGGAGAGTGCGGTGACCACAATACTTTTTCGTCGCAAATGCAGCTTGCTTGCCGTTCAAACCCTTGCGGTATGCGTCCATAAAACATAGTGATCGTGTAGCAAACCTGTACAACACAATGTCATTAAGAAAGTAATATAAAGATAGTGTTACTCACTTTCGCATTGATACAAGTGGAACAGCTTCAAGAGAATCAATAACGTTCTGCATGAGCACTGCCTCGGACGAGCTCGGCGGCAATTGTCGATAATGGCGCTTGGCAAATCCCCAGCACTGCTCGATGAAGTTGAGTTCACAATGAATGATTTTCTTCTTCTTGACGAGTGCCTTTGCAAGATTGGCATTCCTTGCTGAGTCTGCGCGAGTCCGTTTGCCATTGCTGGCGAGGCAAGAGGAGTAGGTGTCTGACTTAGTCAGCAAGACTGACCACAAATCGTGTTATTACATTGCTTTACAGGCAATAATGGGAATTCTGTTTCCTGCGAATGGCAGGGGGGTTATATAGGCTGTAGCGCCCGAAAGCCATTTACTATTTAATTGAGTGTAGCCTCTGAAATAAGCAATTGTCACGCTTTCCTCCCTCAAAATCGCAGCAGTGTGACTAAATACATCACGTGATGTTGGTGGTGTTTGACTGAGGCCTATCTTAGCAGCAGCAGCAGCATCTGGGATCATCCGGCGGACTCGCACTCTCGTACGCTACGCACCCTAATGATTTGGCATTGCTTGGATACGTGGATTACCAGTACCACAATGATGCGACTTCTAGGCTGTTTAATCGTGAAGTCTTTTCCCCATTTTGCGTTGTTTCTGTGGGCCCAATTTGTCGACACCTAGGCCTTCAAGCATCTCATGGAGTGTCTGCAAGTGCGCCGCTCGCATCATCATGATCATGATCATGTCCTTTTCCCAAAGAATTTTCGTGTGCCGACAAAGGATTTGTTGATGTAATCGATTAGCGAGATAGTTGCAGGCTAGAATAACCTTCAAATGTTGCACGTTAGTCTTTTATATGAACAGGTTTTCACTCACGGCCTCTTTGCAGGTGCTCCAAGAGTCATATTTCTCCGTTTCGGATCTCAGACTCCGGTAATGGAATTTTGCTGCTCCCGTTCTGTGACGATATCAATCCCTTTAGCTTGGTACGGCCCTTCCTGCTTTCATGCGGCATTCTTCCGAAATGCTTATCAATTCATCTGATTCTTTACTACGAGAGTTCGGACGAACGTTTCCCCGAACATCTCTTCTCTTGTTTCATGCATCCCAGGGAACTCAGATTTAAGATTAAACTTGCAGGGAACATTAGGCGATGAAGCTAGCAACGAACCGGTCGCTCTCATTCCTCCCATGTTGCATCCATACGCACAATATCAGAGGTGTTACTTATTATGTTGAATCAAACAGGGGCATATACGTGCAGGCATCATAGTGAGGTTACCAGAATAGACAAGACGGAGGGTGGCTTTTAGGATGAAGTATTTGAGTTTGAAGAACTTGGAAAAAAAAGGCGGGAAACATGCATTTTGATGCTGTGCTGCATGGTCGAGTGACACCTGGTAAAAAGTCACCTGACAATTCTGTACCCACTAGTAAATCCAGTTCATGGCGCGCACACGACTGAATCGTCGTTTGAATCGTTAACTTTGACTGTCACTGTTTAATATAGTGACAGTCAAAGTTAACGATTCGATGACGATTTTGGGATCGATTATTGTACGATTCAAAACAGGTGAATCGTGGCTTCCAATTGTGCCATCGGATTCATCCACGATGCACGATTATGTAAGTTTATTCGAACAAATACAAAATCATAACTTTGTTATTGAGTAAGGTTAATTGTAAACCAGACACGTGCAATTGGTATTTTATGTAAACGCATGCAGTGCTGCATCATCACCTGTTCTCATGCCCTCCACACCTTCACTTGAGCACAAACATCCAATTAATACCGGCGGTAACCTGTCGACGTGTCGTTCCGGTCTTAGTAATCTTATGTTTGAATGATTATTTTTCGTATCATGGCTTCCAGTCCATCGACATTGGGTACTCCATCATTTGTTCCTCCTGCCTCACTCGTAGCTTCAGAGTTCCCTAACGACGGGATCTCTGTAGTGTCAGCCTGTATGACAAGATACGTGATTTATGGGACCGTTAGAGAAGGATGGACGAAAATTGTTGACCGACGTAAATGGGGGTGAGCGCAGAGAATAAAAGAGGGTGCCGGTGAGGTGCCGATTCTCAAGTGAAGTCCTTACGAACGGGACGCACGAGATGTGTGCTCGACCCAAGCACACGTGGAGGATTTTCGCATGGTACGCCTGGCCAAATTTCACGCATCATCCACTGGGAAGTGGCCACAGGCCTGAAGCTACCGAGTTGACGAATGTCGTCAATTCAACAACTCGATCGTCTCGAGACAACCCTGGCAACGCTTGCTACAGTAACCTTGGCACTGACGTTCTACCATGAGGCCATCTCTTTGGAAGTGAACGTAACACGAGCCAATGAACCATGGGTAATTAAACAGGCGTATTGCCTGGGATCAACCTTGCACTCATGTCGACTCGGACAGCAACCATTCTGTCATCGCTTTTTCGCGGGGGGATAGTTTGGTACGTGGCTAACGTGCCCACCTTTGCCACCCATTCGCTAGCACATATATAATGGACCACTGGGCATGTAGTATGACATTACTTTCCAGTGAATCATGCTCCCCGCTGCATCCTTGTCGACGTTTCTCCTCCTGGCTTTGTCAATCACGGGTTCGCCCGTTGAAGTTGGCAATTCCCCCGTCTCCCTCTCTATTTTCGGGAGGCTAACCGATGCCAATGGTACTGTTAACCTCTTGCAGCATGATAGAGCTCGCATGGCGGCCATTAGAGATTCCAGCGGGCGCGGTCATGCTAGTAGTGCTCCTGTGACGAGCGATGTCATAGGCTACATCGCAGTAGTCGACATTGGCAGCCCCCCCAGAACCTGTAAGTTCAACACCAAGAAACCATGCGGCCATTGATTTATTATTGAAGATAACTTGATTGTCGACACCGGCAGCGCGAACACATGGGTTGGCGCCCACGCTAAGTACGTGGTAACCAAAACTAGCTTCAACACTCATCAGCCTGTGAGTGTCGGCTACGGTTCTGGCGACTTTGTTGGTATGACATACACCAATATCATGAGTCAAAAATACCCACGATTATCTATAGGAACTGAGTACCTCGACACCCTCGCTCTCGGTGGTGGGCTCACGATCAAGCAGTCGATTGGTGTTGCTTCTGCTTCGTCGGGCTTCAATGATGTTGACGGTATCCTTGGCCTGGGGCCTGTAGACTTAACACAGACTACCCTAACAAAGTCACCGAGAACCACGATCCCGACTGTGACCGACAACCTGCATAGCCAAGACATCATTCAGCAGGCCGTCGTCAGTATCTTTTTCGAGCCCAACGGTTTGAAGAGAGAGACCAAAGGAGAACTCACCTTCGGTGGAACTGACGCTACCAAGTACACCGGTGACATTGCATACACGTAAGCTACTCCAGCTCCTACCAGGTCGATACAGACTGATAGTAGTTGTTTTTCAGTTCTATCACCACCACCAAGCCTGCATCGAACTATTGGGGTATCAATGAGAGCATCACTTACGGCTCTCAGACGATCTTGTCCTCCACTGCTGGTATCGTTGATACTGGCACCACCTTTATTTACATCGCCACTGGTATGTATCTAGAGTGCAGCGAATAATAATGGTCTAATCAGAATTCCATAGATGCATTCGCCAAGTATCAGTCTGCAACCGGCGCTACTCTGGATGAAGCGACTGCTCTTCTCACCGTTTCCTCTGCCAAATACAATACCCTCAAGAACCTGGATTTCCACATTGGAACAGTACGTCATTTCTGTCAGCCCTGACACTGTTTATTCACCATTTTACACAGGAAACGTTCACTCTCAGTCCTAACGCGCAAATATGGCCTCGTTCACTCAACTCCAAAATTAATGGTGCTAAGGATGTCATATATCTCGTCGTTAGCGACATTGGAACGACCAGTGGCCATGGGCTTGACTTTATCGACGGGTACGCATTCCTCCAGCGCTTCTACTCTGTGTTCGATACCACCAACAAACGCGTCGGCTTTGCCAAAACTTCGTTCACTGATGCCACTACCAACTAACATGGAATTTCTAAAGTACACAAAGGATTGTTTTTGAGACGCAAAGCAGCATACGGATTTGAAGGCTGCATGCACATCACTTGTCTCGTTCACTTTACTTAATCTCGATACTCCTATTACGTGTCTGTCCTTCAAGTTAACGTTCTCTTCGTTCTGCATTACTACCTAGAGCTACGACCAAAATTTAATTCGACCTCTGCTTCTTATTTCCCTAAACGTATCCGTGACCTCCAAGGGACCATACCATGACCGGAATGTGCGCGCAAGCTATCCTCGCCTTTCTTAGTCACACAACGGAATCAAATTCTGTTTTTCTTCGACTACGCGAGTTCGAAACATGCTGAATTATAATTTTTAATCGGAACACACCTTGATATTCACTCATGGATGGCTTCTTTAGAAGTCCACCGTAACTGGTCTAGCCTGGTGGTTCCTACAACAGAATCAGAAACCTGCCGACGACGAGGTTTTTTCTCACCTTAGTATTCTGTCGGAAATTTCCGACCTGCATTACAATGACTAATGATTGAAATAAGGTTTGAAGTGAACATTTAATTATATTGTAATGCGCGTGACCTGACTTACGATCTGATTGTAATGTGACTGTCACTGTCGTTCTGAACCGCTATCAAGTATTTCATCCCTCAGGATCATTTTTGCTGTTGACAATCCTGTCCCTCTTGGATCAGCTTGACTGAATGACTCCAACTTTACTGCCGTCAAATCTACGACTGTCTAATTGTCAATCCAATCAAAAGATGTAAACAATATCATTCAAATGTTTGGATCTCGTTGTCTAATATTATCTAAATTGCCACTCTAATATGTCAATCTTGCTCCGGCTCATCGTTGGTTCCATAGTCTTATCAATTGTGCTCATTTGGTCTTGCTGTTCTCCATCTAATTGTGCTCCTGTTGCGCTGATTATTCACTTCAAGTTGCTCATTACTTGAATCTTCTGAATCCTGGACCGCTGCTTTGTCTGTATTGCATGTCGATGCATATTAGTCTGGTGTGTAAGTCGTTATCATCCATGTGTCACACTCATCACGATGCAGTCTGCACGTTGCAACCGCATGTCAACTCCATATCCTGCTGCCAACATCTCTTGCGTTACCCTCACTGTACTCTACCTCAGTCCTGATATTAACATTGTACTGAACACTACCACAGCATGTCTGCATATCTGCAATACATACAGGATGAAAATGGCAAGTCTGTGATACTTGTGGATGCAGTTTCAAGCCAAAAGGCTTCGACAGTCACCAAAGAGCTTGCGAGTGACGTGCAAGAGAGTCTGAAGAAGATGCTGAGCAATGGGCTTCGGTCCCATGCATACAAGGTTCATCGTGGGTTGTTTTGCTAATAGTACAATTTCACTAACATTAATAACACTGATATTTACAGCTGCTCCTGCGCCAGCCTTATCTGCACAAGCTGCACATCACAATGGTGAGTTTTATATTTTGACTTGGGTATTTTAGGTCAATGTATAGCCTGCAATAGGGCAAACTTGGATTGAGCACAGCCACAACTATGATTATGATAATGACCAATATAACACCAATGATGTTGACACGTCGTCAGGTAAGTTGCAGTCATTATATGGTGTTCTGAGTCTTGACTATTATGTTTCAATTTATTAGATCACTCCGGGCCTGAGGATGTCCCTGGACAAGCTATGGATGATATCCATATTGAATTTCACCCGCATGCAAGGATCCAAACACGCATTGAAGCATTCTCCAATTTCACATGACACCACCATGCCGAGTCACCCCGCCCAGAACACCAGCCTTGGCTTCCATTTGGATGTTGACTTGACTTTGAGGTCGCAGAAGTGGCACATGAAGCTGCACTCACCCATGAACAAACCACATGTATCATCCGGCTGGTTCAACACAGTAGGACTGAAGACTTCACACTCAAAAATTATGCTGATGTTCAGAACACTTGGGAAGCAGTGTCCCACTGCTTGACACCAGTAAGTAATGTCTATATCACCCTCACACACCATCTGATTCCTCCAGTTTGAAAATGATACTATTACAGTACCACTCGATGGCACAGACCTAAAATATACAGTTTACTTTCGCCTGCTTTGGGATTGGGTGGTTGATATCCTGCGACACCCTGTGATTGGCCCTCATTGTGTTTTTGATGGACAAATGTTCATTAGGTTCATCGATGAACCATGGACTGCAGACACATTCTGAGAATGCCAGGTATGTATTCCATGTTATACTGTGATGTGCTACTGATGTCTTACAATGTTACTATATAGTCTCAGATACCTCCAGATGCGAAACCATTAGCATTTATATTGTATGCTGACAAGTCAAAGCTGTCGTCATTTGGTCATGAGAAAGGATATCTGTAATTGCTCGGTTGGTGAATCTTCCAGTCACTATCAGAAATGGAAACAGGATGGGTGGGGGACAGGTGGTTGGATGGCTCCCACTGGTATGTTCCATGGCTTTCTTTCATAAGTTTACATATAGAGCTAACCATCTCATAGGTCAAAGATGACCCAAAATACAAAGGTACACAACAGTTTGCTAACTTCAAAGCAGCTGTGTGGCATGCATCCATCAAGGAGGTACTTGCATCGATTGTACCACCTTCAAAACTTGGCCAATGGACGAACTGTTGGGACAATATTGCAAGACTCTTTTATACCCTGGTGTTGATACTGTCTGTGGACTACGAGGAGCAGTTGGTTTCTATGTTAACTTTACTTTATGTTGTTTAACTTCTGATGTTTCAGGTGTGTGATGTTGCTCACTCAGGGTGTTATGAGTAACTTTCCACGTCCAGTCTGTCTGATTCCTGAAGACGAGTTGTCTTCTGTCATGCCTCATACCTATACTCTTCACACAAGTCATGCAACAAACACCCTTTTGACCAAAGCAAGGGCAGAGCGCCGCAAAGAACGACGGGAGGCAATACTTAAGAGTCAGTCAATTCGTGATGTCATTGTATGATATTGTTTGATTTCATGCATTGTAACCATCTCACTTAATTACTTTCAGAATGCATTTTACGATATGAATTCAAAACTATTGATGTACACTGTGCACTATGCTATGACCGACTTCATGTTGTCCTTCAGAGTCTCTTTGGGGATCACATGTGGCTGGAACTCCAACTACTAATTGGCCTTTTGGGACGTGACATAGCTGCGAAAATCGACAAGAAGTACATGTATGTTGAGTTTCATAGCAGATTATATTACTTCTTGCTCTACATGTAATAGTTTCAATGGACTGCCTTGTTGGTGCAATCTGAACCATTTCGACGCCGTGATGGCCATAACATTCACTGATGGAAGTAAATATGAAGATATCTTCTAAGGTAACTGATCTATCTAAGTGGCAAGTCAATGTCATATACTAATAATATGGCCATGTACTGTTGTAAATCAGCTGATTACTTTCGCAGCTCACAATGTTCTTCCAAACACCAATGAAAGCAAAGTCGCTTACCTTCTCCTTCAATGTATTTGTGCATACCTCGAGGTGGACCTATATGCAGCACTAGAGGTACATACCACAACAATGATTGCTGCAGGATGAGAAGCCCTTCAAGATTTCTCTGAGTTAATAAATGTAAGTTATTATGCGGCTTTCCTGATCACCCTTCAAATTATTATTTCATTTGTTAGAAATATATTTGGAAGTCTCAAGCTATATGACCAGACAAGAACTGGTCATTTCCAAAGAACCATCTAGCTGCCCACCTATTTGACAACATAGAGGCCAAGGGAGTGACTTGCAACTACAACACAAACCAAATGAGAAGTGTTATGGCCCCCTGAAGGACTCCTATGAACAATGGGCCAATTTTAAAAATGTCGCACCACAGGTTTGTTGTTCTATTTTGATATCATTGCTTCTAGGTTTAATATAGTAGGCTACATACAGATTTTGCATGCAGACCATTGGTCTCTTGTTTCTGAGTTTATCCGTGGTCGAGTAGATGGACTAGATGCATACAACACTCAGATGGCTGAAGACGAGGACAGCGAGAATGACCAAGATACTCACATCCCATCCAGCTTCCACATCAGATTTGGATCCCAGCAACCACAGATGTCTCTCGAGGCAATTGAGGAACAACATATCAACAATCCCTCCTTTAGACAGTTCCACACAAAACTCAATGCGTTCTTAAACACTTTGCCTGCTATTACACAGCTGGTGAACATGTTACCATTGGACAAAGTAAGTCCATTTTGGAAGTTGCCACTCATATTGTTACAGTCGTACGTACCCCTATTCATTTTCTCTTTGTCTCCTTTACTTGTATATTACATAACATGACTCAGACTCATATGCTCAACGCATCTGTACTATAGTTGCCTTCCTTCTTTGGATACGCACTTACGTTCTCACGTCTCTCTTGATCCGTGTGCACATATTGACCTATTTAAGCACGTTGTATTACGCTTGTATACTTTACTTTAATCTTACTGGGTTTTACCTGGAACATCCTTCGCTTAGGTCTCCAACCTAAGTCGTCTGAATTGTCTCTAAGTCTAAGCACTCCTTAGCCTTAGTCTCTATTCTGAAGAACCTCTTAGACTTGTCTTTGAGGCAGAACCCTTGATAGTACTTGGAACGCGTTCCTTGTACTTTCACCTTGTTCTCTTTTGAACATTGTAGAACTTCCCAGCAGACCATCTGTGTCTTTTCACTGTCGCTGGTGATGCCACCCCAGTTTGTAACAAAAGATTAAAGTCCACCTGATCGTCGACTATCCAGTCTTCGACCCTGAAACCTGATAAAGCCCTAACGGACAGCAAGACCGCGCGTGTAGGCACTGAAAAAGTATAACTCACCAGACGAATCACCATCATGACTACCACCAAAGAATTTGAATACAAAATCGGTCTCCCAACTGGTTTTGACGGAGATCATGACAACTCTCTGGAATTCATCCAATCATGCAATCTGTGCTTTGATATCAATGAAAAGCTTTACACCACCGACAAGCAGAAAATAATTTTCATTACATCTTTCATGACCAAGAAGAATGCCAAATCTTGGAAAGAACAATTCCTTGCTCACGCTCAGTCAACCAATACCTCTGGACAAAAGGTTGGTTATGGGACGTTGAAGGATTTTATGAAAAGCTTCAACGAAGCTTTCGAACCAGTGGATACCAGAGGGACCGCATTAACAAAGCTCAGGGACCTCAAACAAGGAAGCGGCGATCTTCATACCTATATCACTGACTTTGAGACACTTGCAGCCAAGGCTCACATCACTGACGATGCAACAAAGATTCAATTCTTCCAAGACGGCCTCAACCTAGGTATCCTAACCAAGCTTTTCGCGCCAGGAGATGTCTCAGAGATATTCTGTAACGTTGTATTGCAATGCGTTTCCATTGACAACTCCCACCACCACCTTCTAGCGCTACGAGCACGTCATGCTCCGCAGAAGAAGAAGAACTATGGAAATGCGCATTACACACCCAGTCATGATTCAAACGCAATGGTCGTAGATCAAATCTCCGATATGGAGAGATCTGAATGTATGAAAAAAGGACAATGCTTCGGATGCAAGAAGACTGGACACCGTATTCATAACTGTCCTGAAAGAAAGAAGAAGACTCCGCTCCGACAAACTGAAGTCAAAGACGAAGAAGATGAAGAAACCGTGAGGCGGATTATAGAGGATTTTTAAACTGGAGAAACAAGGATTCAACATATGTTTCTCCCAATGTATTACTAAGACTTGTACGTGCTGTAGGTGAAAGAAAAGAACTTCGTATCCCTATCACCCTACACTCGTGTACACACTTAAAATCCATTGACACTACTGCTGTTATCAATTCTGGCGCAGCAGGAACATTCATTTCTGAGGAGTTTGTGAAACTCCATCAAATCACACAACAAAAGCTTAACAAACCATTTCGAGTTACTACGGCAGATGGAACTCTTATCAAAGGAGGACCAATCATGCATTACTGCCTTTTAGTGGTAAAAATCGATGATTGGACCATGTATGGAAAGTTCAATATCACTAAACTCGGACGGAGAGATCGGAAGAAGAACAGACTACCCCCGGTTTTCCATTGTCATCCTAAGAAATGGCAAAACTCACAACTTCCGAAACCCCTTGTCGCCCCTTCTATTAACATTCCTGATGTTCCAAAAGATCCAGAACCTGAAGTACGAATGCCATGTACTATGAACTCCACTCCTTGTGTACAACTGCCACAAGCAGTATCAGCAATTCCCCGTGTAGAGAAACGCAAAAACAACTCCAAGCCCGAGTATCGGGCCAGACCAGAACCTATTGAGCAGTGGCCAATAGAAGAACTGAAGTATGGAGAAAGAAAAGCAAAAGAAGAGATCCCTGACGAAGAAGAACCAATGTCCGAAAACATTACTGAAGAACTCGTACCCTCATTGATCCCAACAGAGGATGATGACCAATTCAACACCATGCAAGACATCTGGCATGCGCCAGAAGTACGTGAAATTTCTTCTTACGAACTTGGAGATGGAGAATTCCTTGTGGAATATGACGTGGATGGAGTTAGCATGAGAATCATTGAAGAAGTATCCATGGATACACCCCTCACAAGTGACGGGACTTCCCGACTCGAACAACTTCCCAACTACTCCACAATCTCTCTCCCTCCTCCGAAATACAGCAATAAAGCTCAGGAATTTGCTACAGATGAGAAGGAGAAGAAAAGGAAATCCTTTGACGAATTGGTCCCGGAATATTTGCACGACTTTGCAGATGTCTTTGCTAAAGACGGACTGAACAAACTTCCTCCTGAACGCCCTGGTATTGATCATCGGATCGATACTAAACCTGGTTTTATTCCTCACATGTCTAAGGTTTACCCACTATCGGAAAAAGAACACGCTGCTGTCAAAACATTTATCGATGAAAACGTTGCAAAGGGTTTCATCTCAGAATTGAAGTCACCCCAAGCTAGTGGCTTCTTCTTTGTGGGAAAGAAGAGTGGAGAATTGCGTCCCTGTCAAGATTATTGCTACATCAACAATTGGACAGTCAAGAACGCTTATCTGCTCCCACTTCCTATTTCCCTCATCGCATGCCTCCACAATGCACAGTTCTTTACAAAAATGGATATTCGATCCTGTTATAATAACATTCGTATCCATCCCGATGATCACTGGAAAGCGGCTTTTACTACGGAATTCGGCCTCTTTGAACCGAACATCATGTTCTTTGGCCTCTGCAATTCCCCGGCAACTTTCCAAGCATACATGAATCGTACCTTCCAGCAGGAAATCAATGAAGGATGGATGGTTATCTACATGGACGATATCCTGATTTTCCCCACGACTATGGCAGAACATCGCGAACGAACAAGATGGGTTTTGATGAAGATACGAAAGGAACATTTGTTCCTGAAACTGGAGAAATGCACCTTCGATGCAGAAGAAGTGGAATACCTCGGAATGATAATTCGCACCGGACAAGTTGCTATGGACACCGCCAAGACCAAGGGAATTGTTAAATGGCCAATTCCGAAATCTGTAAAGATGTTCGGTCATTCCTTGGCTTTTGCAACTTCTACTGAATGTTCATCTCCCACTACTCTGACATTGCCCGACCCCTTATCGAATTAACTAAGAAAGATAAGGCCTTTGATTGGTCAACTGAATGTGCGGACACCTTCGAAGAACTGAAACGACACTTCACATCCCAACCGGTACTTTGTAACCCTGATCCTTCCCGACAATTTGCTATTGCTACCGACACTTCGCTTGTAGCAACTGGCGGAGTTCTCTTGCAGACTGATGAAAATGGGTTTATCACCCATGCGCATACCTCTCCCAGTCTTTGAACCCCGCAGAACACAATTACCAGATCTTTGATCAGGAACTCCTTGCCATAATCGGGCATTAAATGAATGGCATCATTATCTTGAAGGAAACCCTTACCCTGTTGAAACGAAGTAACTAGCGCTGGCCTAAGTATAAGCGCAGCGTTAATTCTACTAAAGGCGCGAGTGAGATGTACGACCCAAGAGGACTGCAGATAGAAGCAATTTCTTCTAAGTTAGTGCAAGGAAACAATGAAGTACTAAATTGGCTGCAAGGATTCTGATTTCCGAGATTAGTGGTGGTACTAGTGCAGTGTCAGCGGTACATGCGTGGTAACGATAGCTGCAATGGTTAGCTAGCGAGGGCAGGAACAAAGTTGCTTGGGCGAGATGAAATGTTATAACTACCGGCGGTGTGGTAGCGGTAGCGGCAACTTCCATACGAGCGGGAATGCAGACGAGAGAGAAAGCGACCCAGCGAGATCACTGGCCCAGTCCAGTTACGAGTAGCGAAGTCAAAAGTTGCATGGTACTTTGAGCGGTAAAGTTACCGGCAGTTAAATCAATGAGCGTGGTTCAAACGGAGAAATGTTCAAATGCAAATAGATTGTGACTAGCGAGTGTTTCTAATACTAAGTCCTAGTGAAGGGATGTAAGGGAAGTGAGTGACAGTATGTATGTTCAGTCCTTTTTAACATATGCGAGTGCATACGAGATAACTATGCGAGTCCGGTAGTGAGAAAGAAAATAAATGGGGTACTTAATTATGAGGCGCGCAGCGTGCAGCGGCCCCTTGAGATATAAGGTAAATCCTGCCATAGGTTTAGTAATGGCGGAAGGGAGGAAACTACGCACCAATGGATTCTAGATGGAATAGGAAGGACATGAGGGCATCAGCGCGAGGATCCGGTAAGGGTTTGTGGAAGAAGAACAGTTCCGCGTTAGCGGAGCGAAAAGGCTATTTCGTCGCTATAAGGGAATCCTTCTGTTGATGTAAGACTTAGCGTTCCTGTGGCTTGCAAGCACGTGGCGTGATGCGTGGTATGCGGAGTGTACAAAGCGTGATTGGCAGTGAACTCATGGTATCGTGGGAAGGGGGTAATGATGAACATAAGGTGTGTTATGCGGCGGTTACGAGTGAGGAGCTGCTATAAATGACTGGCGTACCCATGATGACTTGCTTGTCTTCGCTACAGCATGTCCCTCTTCGACCTTGGTTCTGACCTTTGCCCTGAGGCCGTTGCCTTGGTTGAGAAGTTTGCCACGATCCGCGCTAAGGTCGAAGCGCTGACCAAATGCGTTCCCGAGGACCGTGAGACTTAGCCGCTGAGAAGAAGCAGTGGATGAGCGAGTGGACTCTTGCTATGGTAAGCGACTGTTGGTGGTGTTCTGCGTGTTTGCTCATTTTTATGGTATAGGGTGCGATGGTGAAGTGTCGTTTGGATGGGAAGACATATAGCCTAGCGTTGGTCTTGCCGCCGGCAGAGAACGCCGTGGGACTGGAAGTGAGTAAGATGTACGATCGCTGGACCGAGCAAGTTCGTGCAGCTTTACTTGCTGCGAAGATTAAGCGTGAGCAAGAGAAGTTAGCCGCCACTGCTGACAAGAAGGGCAAGGAGAAGGAAGTCGCTGTGGTAGATGTGCCAATGAAGGAGGTTACTGGTGGTGATGCGGAGGGTATGGCGGCGCCATTAGCGTCCACTGAGGGTACTTCGGTAAGTTCTTGCTATTTCTCTTTCGCTTGCCTTTTCTTATGCGCTATGTCTAGTGTCCAAAGCCGCACCCCAGGATTGGTAGGAGAGCTGGCGACA